>BMAC01000932.1:375783-415597 GCA_014905375.1 Phtheirospermum japonicum
GCCGGGCGGGTACCCGCGGGGCGGACAAGGTACCGGACCCGCCCCGCCCCGGGTCACGGGGCGGGCCGCCCCAAACGGCACGGGTCGGGGCGGGCCAGGTCGGGGCGGTTTTTTCAAAGGGTGGCAATTGTGATGATAAAATGAGAGAAATAGTTTATAATGTTGATGGTACTTACTTACATTGCTTGTGCGAATTATGTTTCGATTAAATTCTTTACGTGATATTTGATTTAGGATCAATGGTACGATTGTTAGTATCCCTGTGATTCATTCGTAGGCATCGGTTCTATATTATATATGTTATTGAGGTGTACTTGTGGTTTTCGTAATCAATCCAAGTTTATGTGGGGCCTTGAAGATGGCGGTAGTGTGAGAATATCTTATTAGTTGAAATATAAATTTAAAGTGCGGTTGGAGGATACCAAAGTTGTAGTTAGTCTAAAACAGGAAAGAAAAAAAAAATAATAAAACATGAGGTGCTTAAATAGATGCCTACCCGTTGTATATCAAGTGCAAACTGCACACGCTACATCCGCTTTCCGGCGACATCAAGTCGATTGGGGGCCGATGTTTCATTCTAAGTATGAATACTCTTCAGACAAGTGATTAACACGTATTTGTGCTCATTTTTTGATACCGAAAAGTTCAAGAGAAGTAGGAGGTAACACAAGGCACTCCTCAAAAACTCACAACTCTAGGAATCCACCAAAGAGTTTAGAGTAAGATACAAGAAGAATAATTTTCTAAACAAGCTTAAAAGCTCAAAATATATTTTTTATTTCGAAAATTGAGTGCTGAAAACATAATAATGGGGTTCCTTTTATAGGCAAGGACTTATAACAACCCTCCAAGATGAGTCAAAGATAATAAATAAGACATTACATTTTCTATGGTCTAGAAAAATGAAAAGGTAACTATAATAAAGATAAATAAGATGAATCTTGACTAAAGATTAAGTGCTTATCAACTCCCAAGGTGCTTGAATGAGTATGTTCATGAAAATTCACCAAGAGTTGCTCAACCTTCCAAATTCCCGTATAAAAACACTGTACTGCCACACTTCAGTCAAATAGCCATAACTCACTCTCAGATTATTATTCTTGAGCTCCGTTTTTTTTATTAGAAACTAGACTCAAAGAACTTTCCAATTATATATACTTGAAACGTAATTATATCCCATTGAAAGTAGTTTATTCATAAAATTTGATCCGAAGAAATCTAACTTTCTATTTCGGTGTCATTCTTCCCCGGTTGGAAAAGATTCGTCCTCGAATCCGAATCAAGTTCATTGTCAACATAAGGAGAAAGATCAAAAACGTTAAAAGTTCCTGAAACACCATAATCTCCGGGCAACTCGATCTTGTAAGCATTATCACCAATCTTTCTTAAGACTTTAAAAGGACCGTCAGCTCTAGGTTGCAGTTTTCCATGTTGACCACGAGGAAAACGTTCTTTCCTCAAGTGAAACCAAACCAAATCCCCTTCCTTGAAAATTGATTTCTTTCGATGCTTGTTTGGAATTTTTTGGTACTTCTCATTTTGCTTAACAATCTCTTGACGAACTTGCTCATGCAACTTTTTAATGTACTTAGCATGTTCTTCGCCGTCTCCACTAAAATGATGAGTGATTGGAATAGGTGCTAAGTCCAACGAAGTAATTGGGTTGCTGCCATACACGACTTCAAACGGGCTTTTACTAGTTGTTTGGCTAGAAGAGCAATTATAAGAAAACTCCGCTTGAGCCAAAACAACATTCCATTGGCGAGGACTCTTTCCAACCAAGATCCTTAAAAGATTTCTCAAACATCTATTGACAACTTCCGTCTGTCCACCAGTCTGTGGATGATGAGACGAGCTAAACTGAAGTTTAGTTCCAAGTTTCTTCCAAAGCGTTCGCCAAAAATGACTCATAAACTTCGAATCTCGATCAGAAGTAATGGTCTTTGGAATTCCATGGAGCCTCACTATTTCTTTAAAATAAAAATCTACCACATTTGTAGCATCCGACGTCTTAAGACAAGGAACAAAATGTGTCATTTTCGAAAATCGATCAACAACCACCATAATCGAATCTTTGTTACTTTGAGTACGCGGCAATCCAACCACAAAATTCATACTCACATCTTCCCACGGTCCCATTGGAACTGGTAATGGAGTGTATAAGCCAGTATTTTGCCCATGACTTTTGGCAATATGACAAGTTCTACACCTTTCAATGCATCTCTTGACATCTGGTTCCATTCTTAGCCAATAAAAACTTTCTTGAACCAGCATAAGCGTCTTCTCTCTACCAAAATGTCCAGCAAGACCTCCACAATGAGTTTCATTAATAATCGCTTGCCGTAGAGAACATTCAGGAATACATAAGAGTTTATCCTTGAAGAGAAATCCATCTTGAATCAAGAAAAGTTTAAATTGAGCTTTTAGACATCCATCCCAAATTTTGCCAAAATATGGATCATCCTTGTAGAGATCTTTGATTAACTCAAAACCAATGATTTTTAATTGTAAAGTAGACAACAGAGAATGTCGTCGACTAAGAGCATCCGCCACACGATTGAGGACTCCAGATTTGTGCTTGATCACAATGTTGAAGGCTTGTAGAAATTCAACCCATCTAACATGTCGAGGATTCAACTTTTGTTGAGTGTTCAAGTACTTCAAAGCTTCATGATCTGAAAAAAGAACAAACTCTTTGTGTAGGAGATAATGTTGCCAATGATCCAACGTTCGAACAATAACAAAGAACTCCTTGTCGTACGTAGAATAATTTCGCCGAGATTGATTCATCATTTCACTAAAGAAAGCGATGGGTTTACCTTCTTGGCTAAGAACACCTCCAATTCCCACATTAGAAGCATCACAATCTACTTCAAAAAATTTATCAAAATCTGGTAGCTACAAGATTGGAGCTTCCGTGACTTTCCTTTTAAGAAGTTCAAAGCTTTTTTGTGCTTCTTCCGTCCACTTGAAGTTTCCACCTTTCAAACATTCCGTAATAGGTGTAATAACGGTGCTGAAGTTTTTGATGAACCTGCGATAAAATGAAGCTAAGCCATGGAAACTTCAAATATCGTGAATAGATCTAGGAACCGGCCAAGTGAGTATAGCTTCAATCTTGCCTTCGTCCATCTTCATGCCTTCTGAAAAATAACATAGCCTAAGAAAACAAGGCTATTTGTGCAAAAGTGACATTTCTTCAAATTTGCACACAAACTTTGCTCCCTTAGCACTTCAAATACTTGTCGAAGATGGTCTAAGTGCTCTTCCGGGCTAGAGCTATATACGAGAATGTCATCAAAACAGACAACCACGAACTCTCCAATGAAAGGATTAAAGATATGATTCATAAGCCTCATAAAAGTCGAAGGCGCGTTAGAAAGTCTAAATGGCATAACCAACAATTCATAGAGTCCATCTCTTGTTTTGAAAGCCGCCTTCCATTCATCTCCTGGTCTCATGCGGATTTGATGATAACCACTTCGCAAGTCAATTTTAGAACCAATCTTGAAACCATGAAGTTGATCAAGAAGATCATCAAGGCGAGGAATAGGAAAGTGGTATTTGATAGTAATTTTATTCACCGCTCGACTATCAATACACATTCGCCACGATCCATCTTTCTTTGGCACAAGTAGCGCCGGAACAGCATAAGGACTCTTACTTTCTTGGACAAGACCTTTAGTTACATGGTCCTCAACTTGTCTTTGCAATTCTTCATGCTCTTTAGGGCTCATTCTATAAGCTGCCTTGTTTGGGATTGACGAACCAGGTATTAAATCAATGCAATGTTGAATATTTCGCATCGGAGGTAGCCCAGGAGGAATTTCTTCGGGCACCACATCATGAAATTTTTGAAGAAGATGTTGAACTTGAAAAGGGACAGTATGACCTTCTTCATTTTCTTCCAAAACTACCAAAGCAAATGCTTCCATGGACTCAAAAATTGCTTTTTCAACTTGAGACTTGGAGAGTAAACTATTTCCCTCCCCTTTTGAAGGTTTGGAAATTTTATCCATCTTGGATGGTCCCAAAATAATTTTTTCGCCATCTTTCACGAAAGTATATGCATTCTTCAAGCCATCGTGATGAGTTTTCCTATCAAATTGCCAAGGTCGTCCAAGAAGCAAATGACAAGCGTCCATCGAAATAACATCACACCACACTTCGTCTTTATACTTATTGCCAATAGAAAACTTCACAAGACACCTTTTTGTAGCTTTCAATTCATTACCTTTACAAAGCAATGCTAGCTTGTAAGGTCGAGGATGATCTTCAGTCTTTAGTTTCAACTTCTCCACCATTGTAGTAGAAACTACATTTTCACAACTTCCTCCATCAACAATGACATCACACACCTTGCCATGCGAAGTGCACCTTGTATGGAATATATTATTATGAAGCCATGTGTCATCCTCCAGAGAATTGGCATTGAGAGCTCGTCGTACTACAAGCGATTCTCCATAATCTTCATAAGTAATATTCTCCTCATCATTGGATTCGTCATAGGTAGGTGCTGCCTCAAAAGGTTCCTCCTCCACTTCTTCTTCGACAAGAGTGATAATCTTGCGATTTGGACATTCCGCAACGAAGTGTCCAAAACCCTTGCATTTGAAACACGATTTTTGATTGTTCGGGCAACTTGGTTTCACAAAACCCACATTATTTTCCTTATCTACTCCCGTCTTTTGTTTTTCAATATCTTTTGTTGTCGTGCTCCTAGAAGTAGCTGGACTCCCTCGGTTGGAAGCACCACCACTTGGAGAAAAACGACCACCAAACTTCTTTGATTCTTTTTGTTGTTTTTCGACTTTGAGAGCCAACTTGCAGACATCATTATAAGTCCAATATGGCTGCAATTGGATAACATTTCCAATCTCATATCTAAGTCCTCCAAGAAAACGAGCAATAATTTGCTCATCCGGCTCCAAAACATCACATCTCATCATGAGATTCTAAAATTCAGCAATATAATCTTCTACGGATAGATCTCTTTGCTTGAAACTATGGTATTTGAGAAATGCCTCTTGTCGATAATTATCCGGCAAGAATTTCCTTCGTAGTTCCTCTTCATCTTGTCCCATGTTTGGATTTTTTGCTTACCATCACTAGCACGTTGGTTTTTTAGGTGTTCCCACCAAATAGATGCATATTTCTTCAACTTGATAGCAACAAGCTTCACTTTTTCATCTTCTTAAATTTAAAGATCCTCTCAACAGAGTTGATCCAATCAATGAATTCATTAGGGTCATTTTTTCCATCAAAATCTGGAATATCAACTTTGAAATCAAAAGATTTCTCGCGAACATTGTTCCTTCGAAGTCTTTGGTGGTGAGATGAATTATCGTCACATGAATCACCATGAAATGGATTTTCCGTCTCATTAATTGAAGAACCAGCCCCTGAATCATGACCCTCAACATCACGATTCAAAGGTTCGCCACGCGCAAGGCGTTGCTCGAGTTGTTGCACTTGTCTCCTTAAATCATCCAACTCGATATCACGAAGGTCTCTTTGACAAGCTGCGGGATCCTCAACATTTGGTCGGTTTCGCCTACGACCAGCCATCGAAAACCAAAGCACTGATAACCTCTTGATACCGAAAAGTTTAAGAGAAGTAGGAGGTAACACAAGGCACTCCTCAAAAACTCACAACTCTAGGAATCCACCAAAAGAGTTTAGAGTAAGATACAAGAAGAACAATCTTCTAAACAAGCTTAAAAGCTCAAAATATATTTTTTATTTTGAAAATTGAGTGCTGAAAACATAACAATGGGGTGCCTTTTATAGGCAAGGACTTGGAACAACCCTCCAAGATGAGTCAAAGATAATATATAAGACATTACATTTTCTATTGTCTAGAAAAATAAAAAGGTAACTATAATAAAGATAAATAAGATGAATCTTGACTAAAGATTAAGGGCTAATTTTTTTTTGCCCCCCAATGTATGCATTTTTTTTCACTTTGCCCCCCGAAATATTTTTTGTTCCACTTTGCCCCCTGATGTGCAATAATTTTCGACGTTGTCCCCCAAACTTTATTTCCGGCAGAATATTCCTTCTAAATTCCATCGGCGGGCAGTTGGGGGGCAAAGTGAAAGAATCTTATAGTTTGGGGGGTAAAGTGCAAAAAATCTTATAGTTTGGGTGCAAATCAAAATAATATAAATATTAAATTTTTGTTTTAAAATTTTATATTTGAAAAACATATATAATTTTTATCTTATACTCACACACACACAAAGTTGTCAATACAATTCTAATTTAAAAAAAAAACATAAATTTTTAATTAATATTTATAATCTTCTAAATATAAATATTGTCAATACACCTTTTATATTATTAAATATGAAACACATGACTAAGTATTATGTAAATTAACATAATAATATATTATTATGTATTATGATCGAACAAAATAAAATAAAGGTGCATTTCGTATATGCATTATAATATTATGATACAAAAATTATCATTCGATATTATTATTTGTATAAAAAGTGTGATTAAATACTATATTAATCATGAGTACATTATTATATAAGATTATAATTACCGAATTATAATTTTATATAATAATTAATGTACTCGTGATTAATATAGTATTTAATCTTACTTTTTATACAAACAATAATATTGAATGGTAATTTTAATTTTTGTATTATAATAATTTAAATAATACTTAGTCATTTGTTTAATAATTAATAATATTAAAGACGTATTGATAATATTTATATTGAGAAAATTATAAATATTAATTGGAAATTTATGATTTTTTTTAATTTGGAATTGTATTGACAACTTTGTGTGTGTGTGAGTATAAGATAAAAAATATATATCTTTTTTAAATATAAAATTTTAGAACAAAATTTTAATATTTATATTATTTTAATTTGCCCCCCAAACTATAAGATTTTTTGCACTTTATCCCCCAAACTATAAGATTCTTTCACTTTGCCCCCCAACTGCCCGCCGATGGAATGTAGAAGGAATATTCAACGTCGAAAATTATTGTACATCAGGGGGCAAAATGGAACAAAAAATACTTTGGGGGGCAAAGTGAGAAAAACTGCATACATTGGGGGGCAAAAAATAAATTAGCCCAAAGATTAATTGCTTATCAACTCCCAAGGTGCTTGAATGAGTATGTTCATGAAAACTCACCAAGAGTTGCTCAACCTTCCAAATTCCCGTATGAAAACAGTACTGCCATACTTCAGTCAAATAGCCATAACTCACTCCCAGATTATTATTTTTGAGCTCCGTTTTTTTATATTAGAAACTAGACTCATAGAGTTTTCCAATTATATATAGCTTGAAATGTAATTATATCCCATTGAAAGGAGTTTATTTATAAAAGTTGATCCAAAGAAAACTAACTTTCTATTTCGGTGTCATTTTTATTAGTAATTTAGTTACTTTTTTTTTTTTAATATTTTTGGTATAAGTTGGATAGTTTAAGTTTAAATTCGTATATTTGTGTTTTCAATTTATTTTACCGTATTTTGATCTTAATTGATGCAAATAGGTGAATTATCTCTATTTTCCACCTTATAGCTAAGTAACCGAAGGAGCTCAACACGTTAGAGAGGAAGATTGATGATTAAGAGATTAGAATGGAGCGTTCCGGCGAAGAAGTAGCAAGTTTCTGAAACTAACGGTTAGCCCTAGCGGTAGCCTTACCGCTAGACAGCACCGTTACACTTAGCGGTTGCCACACCGTTAACTATATCGCTAATCCAATCGCTAGAGGAGGGCAGAGAACCTAACGGTAGGCTTAAAAATTACACACCATACTGCTATCATCACCGTTAGAAGGCAATAGAGACATTAACGATAGCTTTAGTGGTAGCCTTTTACCGCTAAATGCTACCGTTATCGGGCCCAGTAACTGACTTAAGTTACTTATGCTCTCATGTGATGATTTATGTTTAATTTGCCCTATTTTAGTCGTTTTGCCACTGGAGGAAAAAGCATTGAAACGATTGTGCTGATTTTGATGATCGTGGTACTTAAAACACAGTAGCAAGCTGGTATTAGGCCATCGCGCACTAGCCCAGTTTAGAAGAGAATTGGCCCTTAGGACACGGAGGTTTATTAAACCCAAGTGAGAAAGGCTTTTGTTTTGTGCCGTGGGTTGTTCTCATTTTAAGGACAAACATACCATTATATAAAGGGGAATGCACTTGGTGACTTGGAGTCACGACTGATTTAGGGTACTTTTCGGAAAGGGCAAAAAATACATAACTTTTAGAAGCAGGTAGTTGCAAGGTTGACTTAGGGAAAAGGAGCAACAACAAGGGGTTGTGACGCTTTTTGGAGAACTTTCTTGAGGAGAAAATTGGAGATTAATTCATGTCAGAGACTTGAATTAATCAGGAGTTCCAAACAGAAGTAGCACACATTTCTACATAGGCTTGTTCGTGTTTCTTCCTTCCCTTGGTCATCAAGAAATAATGATTTATGTTTTAATTTAAGTCTATAGTTTTATGAACACCGTGTTTGTAATTAATTTAATTTCGATCCTTGTGATGTTGAAATGCACCGATTGATTATGTTCTAGTTAATTCTCGTAATGTTTATTTCGCTCTTTGTAAAAAGTTGCTTGTGTTATTTTATTTTCTTGTCATGGTTATGTAGTTTCTAATTTAAATCGATCACCTAGATTAGGTTTGAATATCAATTCCTAAAAATTGGACTATAATCCATAATTGCTATCATTTCTATTCCACTTGTAGCAACTAATAGTCGCACACTATTATAGTAACGAAACATAAGCCTATGTTTTGTTATAATTTTATTGCTTAAATTAGACTATTTTTCTAGCATCTAATATTCTTATTGGATTAAATTTTGAAAGTTTATTTTAGGTCATCCATTAACTAGGTTTAATCGGAGAGCTTATTCGATCAAATATTCGGTAAGTGAAAGTTCGGCTAGAAGAGTTTGATGAAATCTAGGCTAGTAATTTAATAAGAAAAGTGGATTATATTATTACAATTGGTTAATTAGATGAATCGATCGAAGGCGGAAACTGAACCTGGACCGAAGTTTTTTCATCATAATTAATTTCTTATTAATTCTCTTACATGTTTCATTTGTTTGAATTTAATTACTTTGCCTTTATTCATCTAGTTATTTGGTTAGTTATTTAACAATCTCTTGCCCTCATTTATTATTTTAACCGAATACAAACAATCACAAATTAATCTACACTTCTCATGGGTTCTACCCTTACTTGCTGATACTACTGGTAGTGGAAGGAATTTGAGGAAAAATAAAAATATTATTTTTTTTGCATAACAATATGCGGTCATAGGCATACGAGCTGGACCAACAAGAGGAGCGCGAGGTGTACGTGTGCACGAAAAGTAGGAGCAGTGCGAGGCTCACACTCACAAGTAGATGGATCTCAAGGATCAATTCAAGCAGAAGATGGAGCAGAGGATCGCCGTAGCGATGGCCAGGTTTGATCTCACTATCAACATCCATCTCACAGCCACTACAAAAAAACAGCAGTTTTTCGAGGGAAAAACCGAGGGAATTGACTTCCCTTAGAAATTTCTGAGGGAAAACTGAGGGACAGTTAAATCCATCGATTTTTCCCGAGGGAATATCATTCCCTCGAAATTTTCTTCGAAAATACGGGCGCCAAAATATGCCGCCATAATTTTCGAAGGACAAATCGAAGGATGACCGACGAAATATTTTTCGAGGGAAGTTTTCCCTCGGAATACCGAGGGATCTTTACTTCACTCGGTTTTAACCGAGGAAAATATATATCCCTCGGTTTTATTTTTTAATTTTTTTAAAATATTAATTAAATTTTCGAGGGAATACAATTTCCCTAGGAATCATTCCGAGGGAACCATAATCCCTCGGAATGATTACGAGGGAAATTGTATTCCCTCGAAAATTTAATTAATATTTAAAAAAAACCCAAAAAAATAAAAAAAAACGGAAAAAACAGAAAAAAATAATAAGAAATAGGATTTATTTACGGGACGCCGAGGCGCACCCCTCCCTGCCCCGGTCGTAATTTTTGGGTTTTGTTWCTATTTTTTACTATTTTTTTGGATTTTTTTTCCATTTTTCATCTAAAATCGTAAAAATAGAAAAAAATAGAAAAATCGTAAAAACGAAACCGATCCTATCATCTTAGGCATGTGGGGTGGTTTTGACCCCAAATTCGATCGAAAAATACCAACGAGCACGTGTGTGTCCACACGTGTTGTGGGATTCAACCAACAATAAGATACGATCGATCGATAAACTCCTTTGGTTGGAAACGCGAAGCGACGTAGCGTTGTGATTTTTCCATATTGAAGGAGGGGTGTGTCTCAGCGTCTTGGAACCACGGGGGTCGGGCGTCGATCGTTTAGAACGCGTTTTGTATTTTTTTTCGATTTTAAATAAGAAAATGGAAAAAAACTCGAAAAAATAGAAGAATTAGTAAAAAATAGAAACGAATCCCATCATTTCATGACCGGGGCGGGGAGGGGTGCTCCTCGGTATCTTGGAACCACGGGCGTCGGGCGTCGATCTTTCCGCACGCGTTTTCGATTTTTTTTCGATTTTAGATGAGAAATGAAAAAAAACTCGAAAAAATAGAAAAAATAGTAAAAAATAGTAAGAAAACTGAAGAAATTACGACCGGGGCGAGGAGGGGTGTGCCTCGACGTCCCGGAAATAAACCCTATTTTTTTTTCTAATTTTTTCTTTTTTTTTGATTTTTTTTTTAATTTGGCGAAGTGACGCGATGCATATAGATCACTTGTTTCAGAATTAATATCATATGAAAAAATTTGAAACTAAGTTTCAAATTATTCCAATATTTCTTAGACCCGTTTGAGATTTAGTATCAAATATAGAGTTTGATACTAAATTTCGAATTGCCCAATTTTTGGACAGTTTGAGAATGTGACTTGTAGTATGGTTATCTTATGTGTATGTTTTTTTTTAGTTTTGAAATTTCGGCTTCTGCATCTCTCTAATTGTTCTTGGGTGCACTGAAATATACGTGCATTACGAGAACTGGGGGGAGATGCTGCCAAAATTTTGAATCTAAGAAAAATACATATGTTAAGATAATACATACTACTAAAATGTCACGTTCTTGAATGGGATAGAAGCCTTACAAATTATAACTCGAATTCCCCATTCTTCTCGTAATGCTGCCGAAATGATCGTAGTTGGATATACAAACAGAATATTTCCGAATTTCTAGAACACGCTTAAGACTCAAAAATCTGACAATCGTGCAATGTTAGGATGAGTTCCGATCGTATTTAGATGTACGAGCGTATCGAAGACGGCTATTTACCCTCAAAATTCACGGATGGACTTGAGATTTTATTAAATTTGCGTAAGCGAATTCCGCTAAAAAGGACGGACAGAGACTGAAATGTCCTTGTAATCGTAGCAGATGTAGGAATAGAATCTACCTGGACGTCGATGAAATTAACTACCACCTTGCGAAATATGGGTTCGTGCCGAATTACTATAGATGGATTTACCACGGAGAAACCTGGCTCGCCACCTCTGGACATCATCAAGATTTTCATGCTGGAGGACCCTCTTACATCCCTTCTGAAGAATCATCAAACCCGTATATTAATATGGTTCAAGATGCAGCTGGTCCCGATTTTGACATGGTGGCCGATGTGGAAGAGTCGCCGAACGTTGAGACTCAAAAATTTTACGACATGTTGAAAGCTGAAAATCAGCCATTGTATCCGGGGTGCGAAGCACATACTCAGTTGTCATTAGTTTCCCATCTCATGAATTTKAAATAAGAGAATCACATGTCTCAAAAGTGTTATGATCAATTGAGTGAATTAATCAAGGAGATTGTACCGAAAGACAATCTCGTACCCGATAACTTCTACAACAACAAGAAGTTGTTAAGGGGTATGGGCTTACCGGTCGAGAAGATAGACTGCTGCAAGAATAATTGTATTATCTACTGGGGAGATGATTTTGATTTGACAAGTTGCAAATTCTGCAATGAACCTCGGTTTAAACCTGTTCCTCATGGAAAAACAAAACGACTGAAGGCTCGTGTCGCGTACAAGAAGATGTACTATTTTTCATTAACTCCTCGTCTGCGGATGTTGTACGCATCTAATGCCACAACGAAAGATATGAGATTGCATGCTGAACACGTGGTTGAAGACAATGTTATGCGCCACCCATCCGACTAAGAAGCTTGGAAACATTTCAACGATACTAATCCAAGCTTTGCGGCTGAAAGTCGAAATGTGAGATTGGGTCTTTATACAGATGGTTTTCAACCATTTGGAAGCTTTGGAGCACAATACTCATCGTGGCCCGTCATAGTCACACCTTACAACTTGCCTCCTTGGATGTGCATGAAAGAACAGTTCATGTTCCTGAGCGTTCTTGTACCAGGGCCAAAGAATCCAAAAGACAAACTTGATGTGTTTCTGCCACCCCTAATCCATGAATTGAATCAGTTGTGGACGGTTGGGGCTCCCTCGTACGATATATATAAGAAACAAAATTTTCAATTGCGAGCAGCCCTTATGTGGACAATCAGCGATTTCCCTGCGTATTTTATGTTGTCCGGATGGAGTACGGCCGGTCAAAAAGCTTGTCCTTACTGTATGGAACGGTCGAACGCCTTCACTCTTAAGTGCAGTGGGAAGCAATCATGGTTCGACAATCACTGAAAATTCCTTGAGCATGATCACCGTTTTCGAAAAGATAAATGACGATTTAGAAAAAGAAGATTTTCCGAGACTCCACCGCCAGAAGTGCGCTCAGGGATAGAAATTTTGGCAGAAATAGAAAGATTGGGGCTTCTGAAAGTCACTGAACTGGATGCAGAGTTAACGCGCAAATATCCCGAACGTCTGGTTGGAGAAAACGAAGCATTTTCTAGGATCTGCCATATTGGAGGACAAATCTAATTCGTCATAATTTAGATGTTATGCACATCGAAAAGAATGTGTTTGACAATGTTTTCAATACGGTGATGAATATCAAAGGGAAGACCAAGGACACACGTAAATCTAGGGAAGAGTTGAATGAGTATTGTAATCGCCCAGAGTTGGCGCCAGATGTGTCAGGAAAGTGTCCTAAAGCCTGTTACACACTTGACAAGCCGTCGAAAGCTGCCGTTTGCGATTGGGTGAAATCTCTTCGATTTCCAGATGGGTACGCACCAAATTTGGGGCGTTGCGTCGACAAGAAGAAATCTCGTCTGATTGGGATGAAGAGTCATGATTGTCATGTATTCATGCAGAGGTTGATACCAATAGCCTTTCGTGAACTGCTTCCTCCGAACGTGTGGAAGGCTCTAACCGAATTGAGTTTGTTTTTCAAAGATCTCACATCAACAGTCATTCGCACCGAAGATATGAGTCGACTTGAGCGTGACATTCCATTAATATTGTGCCAAATGGAACTGATCTTCCCTCTAAGTTTATTTGACTCGATGGAGCATCTGCCCGTTCATCTTGCGTATGAAGCGAGAATTGCTGGCCCAGTACAGTATAGATGGATGTACCCGTTTGAGAGGTATCTTCGCAAACTAAAGAACAGCGTGAAAAATAAGGCGAGTGTCGAAGGGTCGATAGCAAATGCATATCTGGTCGACGAGGCTTCAAATTTTAGTTCGTACTATTTTGAAGATCACGTTTCAACTAAAAGAACAAATATGCCTAGAAATGACGACGGCCAGAATTGTGTCGATGATGGTGATGAAATTCCCTTGGTGTTTAAAAAGTGTGGAGAGACGTTTGGTACAAAGGGAAAAAGATTTCTAAGCGAAAAAGAATACAACGCCGCAAGGATCTACGTGTTGCTAAATTGTGTGGAGGTCAATTTATACATATATATAAATGTACTAATACTTATTTCCTGAATTGTGTTACGTTATGTGTAGTATTTACACAAAGAGTATTCAACGTCTCCACCCAAACATTAATGAAGATCGGATCAACGAACAATTGGAAAATGAATTTGCCAATTGGTTCAAACATTATATAAGCGGTCGATACCGAGATGCATATCATATAATTATGGTATCTATTTATATAATATATTTCCAAAATTAAAAATAATTTTTCAATGTCATAGGCTAGAGATCGTTTGAACAATGTGATCGACGAGAACATTGGGAGTCTAGCTGAGGGTCCATCAAGATATGTGAAAACGTATACCGGATGTAAGATAAATGGTTATAGATTTCACACATTGGAGCACGGATCTAACAAAGCAACATCGAGCAGTGGAGTATGTATTAAAGGGTCAACTATTGGGGCCACCGAATATGATTATTACGGTCGTCTCATAGAAATTATGCAGCTCGAATACACCGGTCGAATGAAGAAAAACACACTATTATTCAATTGCGAATGGTTCGATCCAACAAGTGAAGGCACAAAAGTCCATCCAAATTATAAGATTGTCGATATCAATCATAAGCGTAGGTTCAATCGATATGAACCTTTTGTACTTGCTTCCCAAGCTGCACAAGTATACTACAGTGCATACCCAAGTTTGAGACGAGACAAATTGGACTGGTGGGCAACGTGTAAAATCAAGGCGAGATCAAATGTCGAGTTTATCGAGCCTCTACCAGAAGAATCATTTCAAGAGGAAGCTATAGATACACTCAGTCCGATTCAACTCGACGATGTCGATTTTCAGTTGCACGACCTCAATGATAATTGCGTGGAGGAACTTGGTAATAACGAGACAAATGATGATACAGAAGAAGAGTACCGATCAAGATACAGATCAAGATACGAATGAAGATGAGTTTGATGATACATTTAATAGCGAAAGTGATTAGTTTGGTTGAAATATATGTAATTTATTCTTATTGTAAAATACACTTCTTTTATAACTACTTTTCTTAATTTGGATTTATTAATGCGTTTGGTGTCTAATATATACTGGTATTTTATAAAATACTCGTATTATTATCTAATAAATTTATCATATGTCGTTGCGTCGAGGATCCGGTAGCGTAGGTCGATCAGATATGGGGTCGGCTAATCGTTTAGCTGATTTTGACACCGACTACATGGGTCTCGGTAGTGATCATTCAGCGACGCAGACCCTGACACAGACGCCGACGTCGCATACACCATCACAGAACCCGTCCGACGTGGGTACATCACGGACCCCAAGACAGTTGGTCGCACCGCAGAGGGGTATGACTCAGGTTTATATTGAAGGGATGAAGTAAGTAAATCAATGGTTTTAAAATTATAATTATCATTATGATTAAATTTTATTCGTAAAAAAATAAAAACACAATTGAATACAGGCTGCACAGCACAGGGGGGAGGGTGTCCACTATACTCCGTGTGATCTTTGAGAGGGATCTCCATCCCGCCGGGTGGTGCTATAAGGCGGTCCCTAAGGAGACTAAGGATTTCTGGTGGGAGATGTTTAAGCTAATTATTATTTTGTATCCAAATTTGTTAGTATTGACCGTAAAAACACAATCATATGTTTCAATTGAATTGTAATTATTGTTTTATTTTGCAGGAGGTTTGTTATTGGGACCCGGAGGAGTATAGTGAGAAAGACATACGGAAGATAATTTTTTGATGATCGGGGACCTTTACGGGAAGAAGCTTAACGAGTATAAGCAGCATATTGCCTCCCATGGTGGTGGTCGGCCGGAGTGCTTGACTGAGGAGGTCTATAGGTAAACGATTTTGTAATGTGTTTTCTTATTAAATTAGAATTTTTTATTTATAGAATATAAATTATATCGTATCTTATATATCATCCATTTCAACTAGCGCTTGGATGGTTGAGTGGGATAAGCCCGAGAACAAGGCCAAATCCGAGCAGTGCAGCAAGAACAGGAGGAGCGAGCCTGCTGGGCCGGGGACTGGGATGTCGAAGCACACGGGGGGTGCTAGATATACTATCGCCCATGCTTTGGATATAGTAAGTGATTTTAGAATATAATAATATTATATATAATTGTTTAATTTTAATGTTAATTATTTGAAAATTCTATTTGAATACAGGAGCGGGAGACGGGTTCGCCGGCTATGTGCTACGATCTTTTTAAATGTACGCACCAAAAGAAAGACAGCGCATTTATCAATACGAGATCTAGTCTTATTAATGTGAGTCTCTTTCTTATTTTTAACTTATTCTTTTATTTTAACGTAGAATTGTAATAACGAGTTGTATTTCAGGAGGAGTACGAGCGACATCTGACCCAGGAACAGGAACGTGCGTCTTCTTCCCAGGAGGGGAGTAGCGAGGTTGACAAGGACCTGGTTTTCCTCGGTGTCGTCGGGGAGAGCAAAGGACGGCATTATGGCACCCGCGCGTTTGGGAAGATGGTGGCTGCTACGAAGGGTTTATGCAAAAGCCGCTCTTCCACCTACTCCCAGGCTGATATGAGCCACGTCAGAGAGCTCAAGGCGCAGGTCGAGGCTCAGAGGGAGCAGCTCGAGGCGTTGCAGCAGCAGGCAGACGAGGAAAGGCGACAACGTGCGGAAGTGCAGCGACAACGTGTGGAGGAGCAGCGACAACGTGCGGAGGAGCGCCGGCAGCAGGAGGAATTTCAGGCGCGGATGGATGCCCAGATGGCACAGATGGCTGAGATATATGCTCGTTTCCAGCAGCATTTTCCCCCTCCCCATCAGCAGCAGCAGTACCCCCCTCCCATAAGCAGTACCCCCTCCCCATCCATAGAACATTTTTTACGGTTCATAAAAACTTTGTTACTGCGTCGATCGAACGCATGTAATTATTCTTAAATTTTCAAATATTTTTTATAATAATTGGTTTATTTATTTGTCTTTTCTTTAATTACTTTTTTCAAATTTTTGAGAATTTTAATAATTGAACAGGAATTAAAATTAAAACTAAAAATTAAAAATTAATAAAAAAAATTTAAAACCGAGGGAAAAATCCCTCGGTAATCCCTCGGAAACTTAAAAATATAAAAAAAAAAACCGAGGGGATATTCCCTCGGAAATCCCTCGGAAATAGCAAAAACCCGAGGGACAACAAATCCCTCGGTTTTCCGAGGGAAAAATATTCCCTCAGATTTTTGCAAATCCCTCGAAATTCTGAGGGAAAAAAGATCCCTCGGAATTCCGAGGGACTTGTTGGAAAACCGATGGATCTTTTTTCCCTCGGAAATAGCAAAAATCTGAGGGAAACATTCCCTCGGAATTCCGAGGGATTGCACGGAGATGTTTTCGAGGGAAAATATCCCTCGAAATTCCCTCGGAACAAAATTTCGAGGAGTGTTTTTCCGAGGGAAATCTTCCCTCGGTTTGCCCAAAACCGAGGGATTTTCCCTTAAAACCGAGGGAAAAATCCCTCGGAAATTGAAATTTTTTTTTGTAGTGAGCCTCCTCCACTCCATCCTTAATAGTGTTTAACGTTTAATTTGTTGTCTTTATTCTTAAATTTAACGTGAATCATATATTTCGTGAACATTTAATTGTACTAATCATTAGTGTTTTTAACTTGAACTTTTGTTTTGGATTTCTAAATTATTGGTAGATACATATGAATATGTTAAAAATATAAAAAATAAAAAATACTGACGGAGAGGCACCCATCAATATTTTTATTAAATTAAATTTGCCGATGGAAGGATACCATCAGTAATTAATTGATGGACAAACCCGTCGGCATGTACCGGAGATTAGATTCCCGTCGGCTAATTGCCTACGTGATATTTTCCGTCGGTAAGAGATTGGTATCTACCTATGGATATAACGTACGATGGCCAAGGTAAATCCTGACAGGTCGGCTATCGGCGTTCCCCTAGGCAAAAATACTAATGAGTAATAATATCTTCGACGACGAGCAACCGACGAGGAAAATGCCGACATCGTATGTCCGTAGGCACCATCGATATCTTCATTGCCGATCGGTTTGCCTTGATAAACCAATGTTTATTGTAAAGACTATTAATACTTTTTTTAATTACAATAATTAATATTATTATATCTTCAAATTTTCTTGTAATACTTAAAATTATCACCCTTAGGTTTATTTTATTTATCTTCAACAAGGTTAATCTTAACTTTTATATCTTGTCTCTTGAAACTTATTATATGTCGCTCTTTTATCCTCACAAGAGTTAAGAACTTGAGTAGAAGTCAAATCTCCTTATGATGTTTTAACCCTTTATCAAACTTAAACCATGAAGGTGTCAATTGAACAATCAAACATGAAACTTTAAAATTTTTACTAAACTTTGATCCACTAATTTCACGAGATTTTTAACAAATTTTGGGAATTCTTAATTTGTTCATTAATAAATTTCCCTTTAATCATATTTGTGAAAGCTGAAACGTGAAATCTCTTTATTCCTGCATCATGAAACCCATATTCATCCTCTAAAGTATCCAAAAGTTCTTTAGCACTAGTGATAGTACATCATCATAAATACTATCTGCAGAAGTACTAAAAATAAGATTAAGACAATGGTAATTAATTATGCATAGAACTTGATTCTAAGTTTTTATCTTATCACATAAATAAATTCAGGAACGGTTAACCAATATTTATTTGATTTTTCCATCACTTAATTTATCCTGTCAAACCTCTAGGGCTTAGTATTATTATATTTTTCATGTGATACCATAAGTCAAGTTTCAAATATTATTATCTAGAGATTTTCATTAAGGCAAAAGAGAGAATAAGAAACAAAATATTTAAGGAGTCAAATATTCAAAAATACTGTAGTTTTGTAGAAATATAGTTTTTCAGATATGATGTTATGTTTCGTAATAGATGTCACCAGACCTAACATCAACTGAATCTTAGAAATAGCAGCGGAAATAAATAAGTAAAACACTATAAATTAATTTCAGTTTGTAAGCAATCGTGCTTACAAATTTGGGTGTACAAACCCGAAAACTATATTACTTTTCAAACGTTCAAGACCAATTACAAAAATAATAAAAAGTAATATACGAAAAACAACTTGTATCAAACAATTGATACACAAAATACTCGTCGCTTCTTCTTTCGTAGAATTCCTTCGTTGGTTACGCAACGTAGAGATCCTTCTAATTTTCCAGCAAARCTCMGAGTGTGYCGTACGTGTTCTGYTTCAAAGATGCGTCCGTCGTGTGTGTTTTTCTTTTTGCGTCTTGGTCATATAAATATCACAAGACTCCAAGTCTTGTTTTTCAAGTTAAAGAGTATTTAGGAAACTAAATAAAATCCTAGACTCCAACTAAGAAAGAAATCTAGAGTCCTAAAATACTTTGCGTCCTAAGAAAGGCGAATTACAAACAAGGAAATTATTGTTGAAAATAATATTCCCAACAATCTCCCCCTTTTATCTTTCTGGACAAAATAACCATGACGCAACCAAAATGTTCAATACTGAAAACAAACTGACTCCTCCTAAATAAGCAATAATAAAAAGAAAAACAATTATTACACAAACACTCAGAAAAAACAAACAAACTAAAGAAAGCATAAAAGGAACCTAAACACCTCAAGCCTTCTTCGCTCGTCGAGATGCCGAAGATGTCCCTTCACCATCATCTTTCCTTTTCCCCAGCTTCTTCTTCATTTTCCTCAAAAACCTGTTTCGGAAGCGTATCTTCTTTCTCCTCTTCGCACTAGACAAGCTTGCTAACACGGTGGCAGCCTCAACATCAGAAACACCAACTCCAGTAGCATCTTCAGCACCACCAACTCCTGTAGCATCTTTAGCACCGTCCTCGTCGTCATGTCTATCTCCCCCCTTTTTGTTCAGAAATCAAAAGGGCCTCAAAGAGGGAACCCTTCAAAGCCAATAACTGAGCATGCTGACTATCAAGCTGGGCAATTTGGTTGTCAAGTAAGGCCACTTGAGCACGGACAACTGGAGCCATCAACTGAACCATATTGCCACTGGTGACAGAACTCGTAGAGGTGTCACCACGGGCATCACCAACCTGAAAATACTATAAATCAAGGAGGGAAAACAGATAGATGAGGAAGACTTAGAGGAGGCAAACCTTGTGACCATATCAAACACGAGCTGGCCGAAATTAAACTGGATCCCATTTCCAACTTTGAAAAGGAACTGAGCCTGAGGTCTGGTCAAAACAGCCGAATTCTTCGAGGGCACCCAGTTGAAAATCGCCACTTTATGCAGAACCGAGTAAAGCGATGTCAATTTCGTGCTGGGCAATTGTTCACGCCAAGTGGTGAGTAGCCCGCCAGACAAGAAACCAATAACCTGGTCCATGTCATCAACAGTGGAGTCCCCCTGAAAAGCGTCAGTTCCATAAGCCGCATTTATCAAATAAGGCGTGAAGGCGTAAATCCGTCCGCGTACAAACACTTTCCCATAATTGGCTGACGTATCCACATCAAACGAGGATACAAGGTTGGCATAAAATTCCACAATGACATCCTGGAAAAATGGCATGGCGGTGGAGACCGTTGAATACAAGCCCCTGTGCTCGAAGAAGGCAACCAGATTTTGACGCTTGAACAACTCTATAGGGACTCGTCTTTCATCAATCATGCCGCGAGTCTTAAAAACTGAGAAAAGTGCTTCAGCCTGGGAGGAAAGAAATTTCTCAGAAAAAGGAACAATATCTTCTATATCCACTTCATCAGGGACTGGGGCAATGTCAGCATCCTCAACAGGAGGAGAACCTGGAGCCGGAGGAGGTAAATCACTCGCAGTGTCTGACCTTGGGCTGGAGGGAGATACATCACCTGGAATGGGTGATATTGGCTTCGGTGACAAATCACCAGTCCCATTATTAGTCCGCTGAACATTTTCAGCCAAAGCAGCCCTGGACTTCTCCTTTCTTTGTTCCTGGCAGCCTTCACAGAATTCACTAGGTGCGTAAGAGGGATCTCATCCGAGTCATCAGGAGATTGTTCAAGAGTAGTGTCAAAAGTCAGAGAAGTTGGAGGCGTAGTTGAAATAGGAGGATCGGGAACAACATGATTAGCTGAACCGGACACTTCACCGGTGAAGAAATCCACTATCTCATAGGGAGCGCTCGAATACTCAGTTTCCGTTGAACCAGGAGAGACCTTGATAGAAGCCGGTGGGTTCTTCTTTTCCACAAGTGAAACAGTCTGCTTTCGGCGTCCACGACCCTTTTTGGCAGCTGGAGAGGCAATCGAGGGCGCCGGAGCTGTGACAGTCGCCGGAGGCACAAACTCCTCAATTTGAGTCAGTGGCAATGGGAACATCATCAGTGAGATTCATGTGCTCGATCGGCACATTGCGACGTGGCCCAGATTTGCTCTTAGGGACCGCCGGCGGGACAACCCCCGGAGGAATATTTCTCAACCACCGTGACCGCTTCAGGGTGGGATCACCGATGCGCCCATAAACCTCAGCAATAAACGGCAGATTAGGAGGATTGTCGACATAAATCTCATTGCCAGGTTGGCTGGGAAGGACCTGGGCTGAAGGAGCGGCGTCAATCTGGTCTGAAATCGGTGATATGGAAAGAGAACTCGCCGAAGCCGAACCACTTGGTTCTTGAACAACTAGTGACGGGTGTCGGGCAAAAGCAACACCTATCTCCTCGCGGATGTTCAGCCCACCAAATCTCGGTAAAGTTGGAGCAGCCTGTTCATCGGAGCGCGTAATTTCTGCCGGAAGTTCAGGAACCCTAGAGCCAGAAGGAGAATTCGACATCCTGCAAATCCCAATAATACAAAAAACAGGGAGCAATAAAATCGAGAAATACTGAGAGGAATTAGAGTTTGAGAAGGAGTATGATTGCACAAGGGAGAGAATTGAGGTGGGCAAAAAAACGGTAAGAAAATCGACTTTAAAAAGAAATAAAAACAACTTACCGTTGGGGAGGAGGGAGAAACCACATAAAAAGAAGGAAATAGAAAATTTACACAATCTACCCCTCTAAAAACACAATTAGGAAAAATTACCCCCGGTAATTTCTACTTCCCTAATAAACAGTCCACTATCCCTTAACTCAAGGAATTATATCTCAAACTGCACTACCCATGAATCCCACTAAAACAAAACACCAAAAAGAAATTGAATATTGCTGTGGATTAAACCATCACCATGGAAATATTAAAGACACGTTCCAAGTAAAAATACAAGATTCGTATCTATTCTCATAGTACCCTCCCAGCATACCCGATCTCAGCACCACTGGCACAACCAATTAACCACATCCTCAATAAAAAATTAAGAGACGTCAGAATATGAATTGAACAAGAGAAACAGAACACTTAGCAACACAGGCAAATTCACAAAATATGAATGTCTTAGATTATGCCTAAAAATAAATGACCTAGAAAGATAAAAATTCACAAAAAAGATTTTTAGAGATTTTGATCGGTGTTGCTTTTCATGACTGATGACATTGGTCCCAACATTGCATAAGGCGAAGTCAATGAAAACAAACCACTTGACCCAAGTTAATGACAACGTCAAGATCGCTCAAAAGGTGAAAATTGAAGATCAGACCTTTAGTCTGGATTTTCTTCATCTTTTTAAGATTTGAAGAGAATTATTATATCTTCAGCAATTGCTGTTACACCTTTGTTTTTGGACCTGGGAGAAAGCCAGTTTCTGCGGGAGAGTTTCACAATCTCCATAGCAAAGAGGTTAGTTCTTTTGTCATCACTTTTATTACACAACACGACCTTATTTCTCTTTAAATCAGACTCAATGCATTTGAATTATGTATGGAACATAAATTAAAAACACATGCAAAATATACAGATGTTACGACTGATGACATCTGTGGGTGTCATAACATCAACATAACATGGAATAGACTATGCACATTCCGAGATCTCTTCTCAGACGAGAGAAGGTCTCAAGGTCTAATGCTTTTGTGAATATATCAGCGAGCTGGTTGTCTGTACCTACATGTTCAAGACTTATTATCTTTCTCTCAACTAAGTCTCGGATGAAATGATACCTGGTGTCAATGTGCTTTATACGAGAGTGCCGAACTTGATTTTTTGAGATGTCAATTTCACTTGTATTGTCAAAGAGTACGGTTAAAATACTGTAGTCCTCAATCATCTGGTTCATCCAAAGAAGTTGCATACACGCACTTTCAGCTGCAATGTATTCGACTTCGGCTGTAGACAAAGAAATACAGTTTTGTTTCTTGCTATACCAAGAGATTAGATTACTCCCCAAAAAGAAACAACCCCCTGTAGTACTTTTCCTATCAACTACATCCCCAGCCTAATCGGAGTCCGTATAACCTACCAATTCAGTGCATGTTTCCTTAGTGTACCATAACCCTAGATCACTAGTTCCCGCCACATATCGAATTATTCTTTTAACGGCCTTCAAATGTGACTCCTTAGGGTTAGCCTGATATCTTGCGCACAAGCACACACTGTACATGATGTCGGGCCTGCTGGCAGTTAAATGAAGGAGGCTACCAATCATGCTCCTTTAAAGGGTGTTGTCAACACCAGACCCAACATCGTCTTTTGACATTTTCTTGTCTTTACCCAGAGGCGTTCTCTTAGGTTTCTCACCTGCTAAACCAAAATTTTGGATTGTGAAAGAAAAATTCCATCATCAAGTTGTTTAATTTGTAAGCCCAAGAAAATATGAAAGATCACCTTGCATACTCATTTCGAAAGTGTCAGACATTCGAACAATGAAATCTGTTCGTTAGTCGAACCAAAAATAACATCATCCACATAAATTTGGACAATAAGAATGTGTTTATGGGATTTGAGCAGAAACAAGGTCTTGTCAAACTCTCCTCGTTTAAAATTTAAAAATAGTAGATGTTGAGTTAGCCTCTCATACCAAGCCCTTGGAGCTTGCTTTAAACCATACAAGGCCTTTTTAAGTTTTAAAACCAAATTCGGGTTGTGAGGATCCACAAACTCTTTGGGTTGCTCAACATATACTTCCTCGCTCAAAACACCATTCAAAGATGCACTCTTAATGTCCATTTGATGTAATGAAATTTTTAAATGGCAAGCAACTGCAAGAAGTAATCTTACCGATTCTATACGTGCAACCGGTGTAATGTCTCGTCAAAGTCGATACCCTCAATTTGAGTGTATCCTTGCGCTACCAACCTTGTTTTGTTTCAACGATGTTCCCAGCTTCATCCATTTTATTTTAAATATCCACTTCATTCCAATGACATGAGTATTCTCCGGGCGAGGGACCAGGTCCCACATATCATTCTTTGCAAATTGGTCCAGCTCCTCTTGCATTGCTTTAATCCAAAATTCACTCTTCAGTGCATCCTCCACTCGTTTCGGCTCTATCTCAGCAAGAAACAAGGTTTCTCGAATTTGAGAACAATTAGTGGATAAACAGACATACCTTACCATCTCCCTAAAGTCTATCTGTCTTTTCCTTGTATTCCTCTGATCAAGATCACCAATTATCTGCCCGGTTGGATGGTTCTTTTGACTTCTTGAAGGAATATCTCTTTGATAGAGATCAATTTGATTTTCAGGGTTCTCATCTTCTGAGTCTGAATCAGACTCAGGAATCACCGGGGAAGGAGTTGAAACTGGGGTCTGCTTTCCAGTGTTATTTCTGCCAGTTTCTTCCTCAGACAGTGTTGGGTTCGGTGATATGTCATCAGACCCGTCATCACCTGCAGCAGCAGCTTCTGTACCTGCATGATCATCTAAACCATCCACAACAAATTGAGGACTCTGATCATAAATCAGGTCATTGTCCTCCGCAGGTTTTACTCCACTAGTTGTATCATCAAATTTCACATTTACTGACTCCATCATGTAACGTGTCCTAAGATTAAAAACTCTATATGCATGACTATTTTGAGAGTACCCCATAAAAACACATTTATCACTTTCTAATCGAGCTTCGAGAGATATCCCCTATCATTTAAGACATAACACACACACCCAAAAACGTGAAAATAGCTTAAGTTCAGTTTCTTGCTAAACAACAGCTCGTAAGGGGTGACATGTGATCCTTGTCTAAAATAGACTCTATTAAGGTGTGACACACTGTGTTCATGGCTTCTGCCCAAAACCGTTTTGCAATACCATTAGAAATCAGCATGGTTCTAGTCATCTCCGCAAGAGATCTGTTCTTTCGTTCAACTATACCATTTTGCTGAGGTGTAATGGGGGAAGAAAATTCATGAGTCATTCCCCTTTTTGAACAAAGATTTGAAAATAATTCATTTTCGAATTCCTTTCCATGATCGGTTCTGATTCTACCTATATTTACTCCAAAACACGCACACAATTTCTTAGCAAGTTTTTTAAAAAGCACAAATGTTTCCAATTTTTCTTTTAAAAACTCGATCCAAGTATATCTAGAAAAATCATCAACAATAACTAAAACATACCTTTTACCTCCGAGACTCTCCACTTCAAGTGGTCCCATGAGGTCCATATGCATGAGTTCAAAGCAATTGGATGTGGTAAGGCTCTGGACATATGGGTGTGGTACTTTAACTTGCTTCCCTTTTTGACATGCTTCACAAATAGGGGTGATCTTCGTGTTGAGTTTCGGCAATCCGTTCACAGCGTCTTTCTTTACAAGCCTCTCCAACATTTTGTAGTTAACGTGTCCGAGTTTTTGATGCCATACGTTGGCATCACTCATCTGGGACAACTTACAAAACACGTCTCCATTTATTTGATAGCAGTTGTCAGACGTTCTCTGGCCAGTGAGAATCCAGGCACTTTCTTTATCATAGACCTCGCATTTTTCTCGTGTGAATTTGACGTTAAAGCCTCCATCACACAGCTGACTAATACTTATCAAATTTGCAGTCAGCCCTTCAACAAGTAGCACATTTTCCACTTTGGCAATCCCTAGAACATGGAGTGTTCCTTGCCCAATAATCTGTCCATTTGCTCCTCCACCATATTTAACCTTTCCTCCTTTGAATTTTACAATGTTCGACAAAAGTTCTTTGGATCCGGTCATGTGTTTGGAGCATCCACTATCAAAGTACCAAGCTCCAGGGACGTGGGATTTTAAAGAGGTGTACATCATGTTACACTTGATCTCTCCCTTTCTTACCCAGACTCGTTTCAACTTGGTGTTGCCTTTGGTGTTGACAACTTGAGTCACATCACGAGTCCCATCATCTTGATTAATTCTCTGAAAAGGACTTTTCTTCCCAGTTCCCTTCCAGTAGAAGGGACGAATGTGTCCATGATCTCCACAGTGATGGCAAACATACTGCCTTCTTCTCTTCTTATGGCGCTTGACAGATTCTTGGTTGTGGCTGACTTGATGTGGTTGTTTCTCCGGTTTTTAACCAATTCCGTGCCTTGAAGTTTCTGGGTACGACATCTCCAGAATTTCATCCAGTTTCGCCTTTCCCTTGTTGAGGTTTGAAATTGTATCTTGCACCTTTTTAAGTTCAGCCCTTACTCGTTCCAATTCCGAATCTTTTCTTGTAAGAGAGGTCTCCAAACGTGTAATGATCTCCACTTGATCATCTACCTCATGAGTCAGCTTTTCAACCTTGATCATAAGGGTTTTCACTTTCAAAACCTGATTTCCCCACTTGGAAAAAATTTCATCATACTCCACGCACAATTTTTTGTATTCATCGCGAGGATTTTCAACCTCAGCATTCAAACACGGGGTGTTGGAATTGATGTTGCAAACTTGAAAGTCGTCATCCCAGGCAACATGAGCAAAAAGAGCAGGTACTGACTCAGGTGAGTCAGAGTCGCTTCCATCTTCATCAAACTTCTTTGAAATGAGACTTTTCTTCCTTAACGTATTTGCACATTCTTTTTTGTAATGCCCCCAACCTTTGCACTCATGGCATTGGATTTTGCTGAGTGGCTTGGAAGAAGTTCCAGTCTTTGATTCAGAAGATGAGGTCTGGAAGTTGGATAACTTTCTTCCAGAAGACTTTGGAGGTGGTGTCTCCATTATGGAACTTGATACTTTTCCTCCAATGTTGTTCTTTCTCCTCAAGTAGCGATTGAATTTTTGAGTAATAAGTGACACATCTTCCTCTCCAAGTGTGGTTCTTTCAAATTTGTCAAAAAGCTCTCTCCAGTTAGAATCTTCATCTTCATCTTTTGAATTAACATCGGAGGTGAGAGCAACATTCTTTTCCTTCGAATGAGAGTCTATGATTTGTACTTTTTTGTACGCATTTTTGTTACCTTTTTGTGTCGCATTCGCGTGTGTTTAGCTTGCATTTACGGATTTTAGGAGTCGTTTTGGCCTATTTCATTAGTTTTAGGTTTTTATAGCTTTTGTGCGATTTTAGTCGTTTTTCGTACTTTTTTACCCTCTTTCGTATTTTTGGCCGTAGGATGACCAAGCGGTCCCGTGCACGCTCGGAGCATCCCACTCGACTCGGATCGGAACGGGCAAAGCAAGAAAATACAGCGTGAACGAGGAGCGACAACCGGCGGACGATTAGAGCGAAACGAGAAAACCGAGCCAGAGCAGCCGAGCCAGTCGATCGACAGGTGGGTCGACTGGAAGGGGCAAATCGACTGGAGTCCAGTGAGTTTGGAATTTTGGACGAAGCAGTCGATCGACTGAGACGTAGTCTAGCTCGAGATTTTATCCTGTTTTGATGATTTTTCCCCTGCGTTTTTGTATATATAAGATCAACTCTCCAACCTTATCAACAACCTTTCCTTGGTGGAATTTGGGGCTTGCTCCATTTCCTTCAATCCTTTACCTTCCTTGCAATGATAAACCATAGTTTAGTGTATTTTTAGCTTAGTTTAGTAGTTAATCTAGTTTAGCTAGTTAGTTAGTTGTTAGTTAGTAGCTAGTTAGTTGTTTTTGAAGCAATTGTTGGAGTGAGTGACACCTCCTTCATTTGTGGAGTTTGTTGTTTGAAGATTTGGAGCTTGGATTTGAAATGAATTTGGTAGTTTCCTTTCCCTTTATTATTATGCTTTGTTCTTGATTAATTGTTCTTGTTGTTGTGTTGGTTTTTAGATTTAGTTTGTGTTGTTGTTCTTTTCATTTCAATTTCTCTAGAGTAGGTTTAATTGCTTTGTGTTTTTTTTCATCTTCTTGTTTAGCAAAAACTCTATTGTTGCATCTTCAAGCTTTTTACTCCATTTGTCCAAGAAAACTTTGGGTTTTCAAAAGCCAAATGGGTCTTTTTCCTTTGAGCAATTTGACTTTCCTCCAATTTAATGCTTTTGTCCACTCTCAGTTTCAAAAGCTTTGATTTTCCCTCAATGAATTATCTTTTAAATTGTGAACTTAATGTGATGCAATTAGTTTAGTAATTATGGGTTTAGGGTTTAGGTTCGTTTAGAACCATTAATCGGAGTTTGTCGAGAATTGGGATTGACGACCTCAACACTTGATCGACATTTGAGATTGACAACCCCAAGTTGTGGATTAAGGGATTGGCGAAAACCGATTAATCGTGGAGACGAACCGAATACCCTAAACCCTCATTTCATTTAAATCATTTCTAATTAAAGTTTCATTTTAAATTCAAATTTTAGCATAAAAATCAAAATCCATCAATGACTTAATGCTTTCTTAGGAGTAGATTAGTATAATTTAGATTAACAAGGAATTAACTAAAACACCGACCGCCGATTATATCTATCCTCGAGAGACACAACTCGGGAAAGCTTACCGCTCTACTATCGACTCCGTACTATTGCGGAAAAGATTTCTTAGAGTGCTAAGAAATCCTCAATCAGTCAATATGCTCCATCTCATACGTTTTGAGTGCACCGACCAAATCATCATAGACTAGTTTGTCAGTATATTTGGATTTCTCAATGGCAACTACTTTCATACTGAACTTCTTTGAAATGGATCTGAGAAGTTTTCCAACAAGGCGTGCACTGGACATGGGCTCATCAAGGTTTCCAATTTCACTCTCTATGTCGGAGAGTCTCATGGCATACTCCACAACCGACTCTTTGTCATCCATTCTCATGGATTCAAACATTGTGGTGAGCATTCTCAGGCAGATTTTTTCACACTTACTGTCCCTTCGCATACCCTTTGAAGGGCATCCCAGGCTTCTTTCGCAGACTCAGAATTATTGATCACTTTGTAGTAGTTTGTATCGACATGGCTGCATAGGGTATTAATGGTCTTAGAGTTCCAATTTGAAATGGCAACTTGATTGTCCATCCAGTCTTCTTCTCTCTTGAATACGGCGTCACCGTTACCATCAGCAGCAACACGAGGTTTCTCCCATCCAACAAGGATGGATCTCCAAACTCGTTCATCGATATTTTTGATGTGCCACCGCATCCTCTGTTTCTAGAGAGAGTAGTTCTCTCCATTTAGGATTGGGGGTCTTGGATTACCTTGAGCGTCCATTACGTCAAATCTACAAAATAAGGATCGAAATACTTAAAGTTAAGTATCCTGCTCTGGTGCCAATTGTAGTTTTGTAGAAATGTAATTTTTCAGATATGATGTTAGGTTTCGTGATAGATGTCACCTAACCTAACATCAACTGAATCTCAAAAATAGCAGCGGAAATAAATAAGAAAAACACAATAAATTAATTTCAGTTTGTAAGCAATCGTGCTTACAAACTTGGGTGTACAAACCCGAAAACTATATTACTTTTCAAACGTTCAAGACCAATTACAAAAATAATAAAAAGTAATATACGAAAAACAACTTGTATCAAACAATTGATACACAAAATACTCGTCGCTTCTTCTTTAATAGAATTCCTCCGTTGGTTACGCAACGTAAATATCCTTCTAATTTTCCAGCAAARCTCMGAGTGTGYCGTACGTGTTCTGYTTCAAAGATGCGTCCGTCGTGTGTGTTTTTCTTTTTGCGTCTTGGTCATATAAATATCACAAGACTCCAAGTCTTGTTTTTCAAGTTAAAGAGTATTTTAGGAAACTAAATAAAATCCTAAACTCCAACTAAAAAAGAAATTTAGAGTTCTAAAATACTTTGCGTTCTAAGAAAGTCAAACTACAAATAAGGAAATTATTGTTGAAAATAATATTTCCAATAAATACCATATAAAATGTAATATATATTCAAACAAAATGAGGTTAGATTTTTTTTTTACTAATAAAATACACATTAGATAATTTTTAAACAAGAAATTTACTATTTGAAGCTAATTCAAATGGTAAGACCATTATTTTATATAATATGAACTCTTTAGGATAATGGAATAATTCTAATTACCATGTCTCAAACAATGCGGTGAATAACAATCCACAAGAATACAAATGTTCCACACCAATAAAACAAACAAATGCAACACTCCATTTGTTTCTTAATAAGTGTTGTTTTAAATTTTTTTGTTTAAAATTAAAAAATATAATATTTGATCAATACAATTTCAATCAATTAATAATATTTTCATTTAATTATTTTCATTCTTTCCTTTTAGTTATTCTATTACCATAAATTTGTTTATATTTCTTAAAATAAGCGGGGATAAAACTAAAAATGGTAAAAGAAATTCTAAAACGACACTTAATTTGTAATAAAATTGAGTTTCTAAAATAACACTTATTTTAAAATGGAAGGAATAAGATTAATCAAATGATCACACAGTTGACGCTGTCCTAAAATCGTGATATCCTCCCTTTATTAATGTTTTGACGGCACACTACCATCCCGTAATAAAACTCAAAAAGGTCACAATCAACGTCTTATATTATGTGCACCGATCACAAAAGAATTATAAAATACGACCTTATCACAAGTGCCCAAAAATATAGTAAAAGTTGGAGTGTATGTATTACTAGACTTCCAAGATCATGACCATTGTAGGATGTTACAAAACTTAAATTAAAAAAAGAAAATGACGTTAAAACTTCAAATTCATAATAAGTCTTAAACTAACAAAACTGCCAGTCTACAAAAGGAAGCTACGAATACCATTATATTATATACAGAAAGCCGTAGGCGGGAAAAAAAAGGATGAATATAATTATCTACTTGTTAGCGTGCTTTCCACTTTTCTACTACTCGTACGATCATGATCAACAGAGATAGAGTTTTCAATATCTCCGATGTCAACCGCACAGCGACCCTCCTGCGTGGGGTCCATTACTTGGTCGTTCCTGTGGCCATTTGCCATGCAACGACAGTAATGTGCATTTAGTGGCTGCGATCGGACGGCTGAGCTGAACATCGGCTGCATAGACAACGTTTGCTCACGGAGCGAAACTCGACACACAGGGCATGTGGAGTGCTGCTGCAGCCATATGTCGATGCACTTCGCGTGAAAGGAATGCCCGCAGACAGGAAGGATACGCAACGTGTCATCTTTCTGATATTCGGATAGACAAACTGTGCACCTGCGATTAATCAGAATTTTCGGTGGTATCATGAGGAAACAAATTCTTACATTCCCATAAAAATAAAAAGAGTAAATAATCAGGGATTAATATATATACTCAGTTAATCAGATTATTAATTAGTATCTGATTACAGAGTACTTAGAAGCAGCTAGACCAATTGCAAAAGAGATCGGTAAATCCCCTGTTTTTCGGGTCCATAATATATATAATACAAACACAATTTTACAATTACATGAGAATTATAAAAGTTTTCAATTGCTTATGATAGTGACAGTATGTATGGTACTTTAGCACAACAAGAAGCATTTCAGTAAAAACGAGGGAGTGCGAAACTTCATTTCTTTATCACTATCAGTATCCAAATCAGAGGATAGTAAATTTTGCTTAATGACAACCATAATAGTATAGTTCACTTCAACTAAATTTAACTCAATTTAGTTGAATTTCACACTATAACAACCATGGGAGAATTTCAAGCATCTCGCTACACAAAAAGATTCAGGAGAAAAGAAATTTGATCCTTCCAGAAGAATCAATCGGTTAATAAAATAAGGAAATAAACCACGAAAACATATAGTGAAGCTTGTTTCATATACTATTACAATGATCGTCACAAAATAACTTACTGAGCATTTTCCTTTGACGCTATGCAAAGTTCTCTATACTTTTTGGTTGGAAAATTGGCTACCAGAAGTGGCTCAAGACCATGCTGACCCCTCTCCAACTGTTAAAAAAAAATTAAAAATTGACGTATAATATTACAACAGGAGCTCCTTCAAGAGGTGAATAAACAACAAATAGAAGCTATTTCTTACACTACATATGTGGCGACTAATCTAGCACGAGTTGGATTTTACTAGTCTTAAGGATGAAATATAGGCACGCTTAAATTTAGAAATTCAGATTCTAAGAAAGAAAAATGTACACCAGAAAATTAAAAAACAACAATCCATTCAAGAATTATCAATCACGAATACATCAAACGACTATAGAATTGAAGAATCACGGTTAAAACACAACAAATACAAAGCTGACATAGAAACCACCTGAATTCAGAAACTTCAAATAGATATTAGACAAAACCAAAGTAATGAAAAGACGTGCTTACAATGCTAAGATCAGATGTAGATGTCCTGGACAAAGACCGACTCGATACGTTTAAATGAATTCTAGCACAAATCAGCCTTGTGCAGACAAACACTATAAACAAAGTACTCACTGCAAACCCAATCACAGTCATCACCATATTTATGCCTGAAGATATCATTTTTTTTTATTTATTTTTTGTTCTTTCCCTGATGATGTTGTCCACTATATCAAAATCCCAATTCCTATTCTTTTTTCCTTTCCTTTCTTATGTTGTGTATTACTACTCTGTCCCTACTATCTGAGTAGCAAACCCCCTGAGAAACTCAAATCTTTCGCACTGTTCAAAACATCTTTAACCATCAAAGCTAAGTCTCTCTCTCTCAAAAAGAGTATATATGGTACTATTTTTAGACCTAAATGTATGAAAAAGAAATGACAAATGGTGGTGGTGGTGGGAAACCCATGGTGGGTTTGGGAGGGCAAAGTCTGGGTCCCCGTATTTGGGTAAGACCAGTAAATAAAAGACAGAGAGAGAGAGAGCTTATAAAGTGTTCACGGTCATTGAAGAGAGAGAAATGTAATTGGCATGTAAAGATTTAAGCTAAAATTGAACAACACAAAAAGAGATTATTCCTTTTTTTAAATTCTTTTTTTTTTTTTTTTTGTGTGTGTGTGTGTGAGGGTGGAATGTGAAAAGGTGGATTCCAGGGAGCCAAACCGATGTTGAATCTGTCGCTATATAATAATAGTGGAAGTTGATTTTGACATTGCTGCCATTTCCATTCAGATCAACCGTCCTGATTAGTGATTTGTTGTGATCACTTTTCCTAATGATAGTGGGAAAAAAAAGGCAAAAAGATAATTGGAGAAACATGTTAGTTGTTACCACCCAAAGGCCCCTGGGGCCTGCTATTATCTACTTTTATTATAGAATGTAGCGTGTTGGTGGTGGACCAGTTTGTGTGTAGTTCAAACACTTGTATCATACACGGGATTTGTTAAAAGACATTATCCTGAAATTGTTGTTTTTAGAACTCAATTCAGAAGCAAAATGGTTTTAGATGATATATGAACTATACATTTTCAATTTGCTCTATTTTCATAATGTTAGAAAATAATGAAAGTTAGTATCATTCGAATATATTTAATTATTTAATCAAATTATTTTTTTGAACTTCACGAAATCTATGTAATTTAATCAAGTATGTAAGAAAAGATTATATCTTTATATAGTTTCCTTATATATTCTATATTATTAATAAAGGATCAGCCAAACATGAAATAATCTAAGCATTTCATTATCAACAGGTTGCTCTTTTTATTAGAATATTTTGATATATTAGTATTTTAGGATTCTGTTTGCGAATATCTCACCATATATAGCCCTTATATAATACTCCCTCCGTTTTAAAATAAGTGTCGTTTTAGAGATTCGATTTTATTATAAATTAAGTGTCGTTTTAGATTTTTTTAACATTTTATTCCAGTTTTATCCCCTCTTATTTTAAGAATATAAACAAGTTTATTGTAATAGAATAACTAAAGGGAAAGAATGGAAATAATTAAATGTGAATTCTATTAATTGATTGAGGATGTATTGGTCAAATATTATGTTCCTTAATTTTGAACAAAAATTCTAAAACGACACTTATTAAGAAACGGAGGGAGTAGTATTTATAGGAATCCTAATGATCAATAAACACATGATTGACATTCTTACATGATATCAGCAGATTAATTTTCTCCAACCCTAGCACCCACTATTCTCCTTTCCTTCGTCCTTTTCTTTTTTTCTCAGAAACATGGCCGCCTCCTCTGATCTCCGGTCTCTTTACCCGGCTCTCTCTGTCTCCATTATCAAGAGTTTCTTCTCCATAACTCTTGAAATCGAAAAATTTCAATATACCACCTGGTCGTCCTTGTTAAAAATCACTGCAAGGCGTACCAAGTCCTCGACATTATCATCCCTTCTGTCTGCACGCCACCGTCGTCAACTGCTTCTCTCAAACAATCCGACCTCGGGCTATGGGACCGTCTCGATGCGATCTTTTTGTAATGGATATATGAAACTATTTCCCACGATCTCTTTAATACTATCATTGATCCGGATCTCACGGCGAGTTTAGCATGGACTCGTCTGCAAGATATCTTCTCCGACAACAAACACACCTGCGCCGTGTATCTTGAGCAGGAATTCTCTCGTGCTCACATGGATAATTTTTTTGTTATGTCATCTTATTGCTAACATCTCAAGTCCCTCGCCGATCAATTATCCAATGTCGGCTCCTCCGTTTCTAATTAACGTCTCATTTTGCAATTGGTGTCGGGTTTGAACAATGGCTATTCTAATGTCGGCGCACTCATTCGACAGAGCGACACACTTCCTTCTTTTTACAAGGCTCGCTCGATGCTTGTTCACTAGTCGTCACAAAATTGCTGCTATTCTAACTTTTGTGTGTGCCTACTTTATAAATAATTGTCAAGAATTTAATAGCTCGCCCGCAAAATAACGAGATCGCGTGTAGGTAGACAAGCTTAACTCGGGTCGTCTCTCAAAGACTGACGTTCGAAATTTTTAATGTTCATTTATTCACAATTAAACACGAGAACTTGTATAAATTTGGGTTTTGCAAATACCAACTAAGAAATTAAAAAGCATTAACTAATCTAAACTAATTAATTTATCCTAATTAATTATCTAAGAATTAACTAAATTACCTATGAATTTTAAAGCGACTAGTATTAAATTCTAAATTAAATTCTAATTTAATTAACTAAAACCTAGATTAACTAATTAATTAACTAATTATTATTCTGAATTAATAATTCGAAAACTGATCAAACTGAATATCAAATCAGATTGCAGAAAAACTAAAATCTAACAACTCAAACTAATTACTAACGGTTATGATTAACTAACGACTAACTGTTTAACTAACGGCTAGCTGTAACGATTAACTATAACGGTTAACGAACATTGTACTAAACTAAACTAAAGTAATTATTAAACTAAGCATGAACAAATCTCATCACCAAGCATGAACAAGAGAAAATGCAGCGACTATATTAATAACAAAACTAAAATTTCAGGTCCAAACTTCAGCGAATCGAAGGTTCAAAACGATCAAAATAACTAAACGGTTCAAAAACTCTAACGAAAATAATTAAAATCTAAAACTAAGATTAAACTAAGAAAACTAAGGTTTAGATAACTTATTATTAAGCTAAAGTTGCTGGAAATCGCTTCTGAACCGCTAAGTATTTTTATTTTGCATCTTGGGCTGACGACAACGGTTATAAGGTAATGGTTATAGAAAGTTACCGTTAGCTCTTAAATTCAGCACTCTGATCGTTAACATCGGTTGTCAGTAACCGTTAAGGGTTAGCGATAACAACTAATGGTTGGAGTGACCGCTAAGTGTAACCGTTAGCTTCAACTACAACTGTTCCAGCATTCTAGAAAGTGTGGCAGCTTCAATTTCTTGCTACTTCTTCACCGAAAAGCTCGATCTTTGAATCTCGATCATCATAATTCATCTCTAACGTGCTGAGCTCTTCCGGTTACTTAGCTATAAAGTGAAAAACTGCAAATAATCACTTATTTGCATCAATTTAGCTCAAATTATGGTAAAACAAGTTGGAAGTACAAAAGCACGAAAATAAACATAAACTATCCAAATTATACAAAACACAATAAGAAAAATAAACTAAAATACTACTAAAAATACAGACAATTTCCCGTTAATCAAATACCCCACGCTTTATTTGTTTGTTCGTCCTCGAACGAATGATAGTTTCAAAGTATAACAAGAATGAAAATCAATTCAAGCAATGAGTCATGCGTTGCTACATAGATAATTTTGAAAATATAGATACATGCAACGCAATTTCAAATACCCCACCCTTATTACATTGTCGTTCCAAAAACGAATTCATGCATCCTCTAACAAGGAAAATATATAGGGTGTTCACTCAAAGCACTCAAGCATTGCTGCATGGGACGTGTATACGCTCAAATCATTTAAATACATGCACAATAAATAAGAACAGAAAATCAATCTCTTTTCAATCGCAAATTAAGTGTGTTATCAAACTAAGAATCGGAAAAGGTCTTTACGGGTTGTAATGTAAGGCTCTTTGGACGGGTATGGAATATATAAGTCGTGTGGCTAACTCACGATCTAACATGATCAATAACTCACTCAACCTATCCAATCACGAAGCAAAGTACTTCACCTCGTTCAAAAATAAAAAACCTCACTAAACACTCATAACATATCCCTTAAATTTAGGCTATTTCTCAACTCGATACACTAAACCGACTTGAAGCTCAAATCACTTAACAAAATAGAAGCTTATAATATGCTTCTTATACAACACAACTCATGCATTTAAACATTAGGTTTCATAAGAAAATTAAAAATAAAACACATGCCTTAATTAGCGCGTAGGTATTGACTAAACACGAATCAACTAGACTCACCATCCTTTTTTTTTCTTTTTTTTTATTCCCCCCTTTTATTATTTTTTTATGGGGTCGTTTTCTTTTTTCTTATTTTTTTCTCGGATGGTGGTCTCCAATTACAAAAATTCATAAATTCCTAAATAATTTCGAAAGCACTAATAACCAATAAAAATAGCGAACTCCTACCCCATGCTTTTAATGGGTTTGTAGGGGTCGACTCAAAATTAAAATTACTCATGGCTATTGGTATGGATTATTTAGATATGATTGGCTCATTCAGAATTTATAGTGGCTAAAAATTTATGAATATGGCCGGAATAGGGTTTTTTCTGTGCCTTAACGTCATTTTCAAAGTCAACTACACACAGCGGTTTCAAAGAGATCTCAAATCAGAAACTTATTCAAGCACATGCAAAGATGATAAATACTCAGGCTACTCACAAGATTTTTGCATGAAAAAGTTTTGAATTGACGCTGCTTTTAAGGTTTTGCGAAATCAATTGCGTCCAAGTACCATTTTACAATATATAAATAAAATTTTTGAAACATTTATGCACTTATGCACGCTCATAGAAAAAAATCTCAAATCTAATCTTGTTAACTTCGACAGGCAAGCCAGACAAACACAATTCGGCGCAGAAATAGCAATCAATCACGTAAAATTCAGCACTACAAATCACGATTTTATTTTTTAAAATTGCACATATTTCAACTACAATCCAAAATCAACTAGTCCCCCCCTTTAAAAATGTGGCAATATCTCGATTGTCATAAATATATAAAAAATAAGCACAAGGGAGACAAGAAAACATCCCTGAAAACTCGATAGTTGAGTTCCTCCAAAAGGTGCTTGTGCAATAGTCCCTCGTCTTAAATCGCGTGATTGGAATGTTGATTAGAGTAGATTTGTCCTTATTTTTATTAGTATTTTAGTATGTTTTTCTATTTGTTTTTGGTATAAGTTTGACGATTTAAGCATAATTCCGTATTTTTATAGTTCTGACTTATTTTACCGTATTTTAATCGTAATTGATGCAAATAGGTGATATTTCATTGTTTTCACCTTACAGCTAAGTAACCGGAAGAGTTCAGCGCGTAATAGATGAAGTTCGATGTTCAAGAATAGGAGAACGAGCTTTCCGGCAAAACGAGTAGCAAAAGATAGAGAGAGACAGAGGCAGACGCGCAGTCGCATTGACTGACGCGACCGTCGACGCTACGTCGACGCGAGCCATGATCCGCGTCAGTCGACGCAGCATCGACACAACTTGCTGAAGCGTCGATGTCGACGCACCGATGTCGACGCAACGTCGACGCAACTTGCTGAAGCGTCGATGTCGATGCACCCAGTCGACGCACCCGCCCAGCCGACGTGCACGCCCAGGCAGCACCGACGCCGAGCACCAGCACGCGTCAGTCGACGCACCGTCGACGCGACGGCCCAGAATTTGGATTTTAGTGTTTCTTGTGCGCCAAGACTTGTAATATCTATATAAACCCTCCTTATTTCGGATTTTTAAGAGAAGACATGACCCCCTAGGGTATCTTAGCCTACAATAACAATAATCCCACATCTCATAACGAGATTTGAAGACGGAGATCAATGATCAAAGAACAACGCGTCCAAAACATCGAAATCGAGTTCRGGATTCATTCTTCGCCCAAGATCAACGTTCAAACTCCGGAATAGCTGGAGCTTTTTACTGATTTTAGTAGTTCCAATAAGTTTTCTAAACTCTTAGTTAATTTAGTAGTTAATTTCTAGTTTAACTCTTAGTTAATCTCTTAGTTAATTCTAGTTTAATCCTTTTATGCTTGGATATTGGATATTGGTTAATTTAGTTTGTTTATGCGAGTTGATTTATGCTTAGTTATTCGTTAATCTTAGATTCTTATGATTCGTTGCTTAGTGGTAATTTCGTATGCTCATGCTCTTAGATTCGTTAATTAGGTTTAATTTATGGTTGCGTATTATTGATAGTTTAAATTATTGCACGTAGTTGATAATCTAGTTTAAAGTAATTATTTTAATTAGTTTTAGTTTAATTATTGCTTTAGTTCATAATGATCAATTCAATTTCTTTTAAAAACCCCAATTGTACATGTATTTTGTTCTAGTTCGTAATTTGAGAAAAACATCGAAAAGACCGAATAGTTGTTTACTCGAGAGATACGACTCGAGTCAAACTCATCACCCTACAAGTACCTCCTACTCTTGCGAGCAAACTGACGTGGTTTTAAATTAATTTATTAAAAATGGGGTGCACAAAAGTTTGAGTCAAAAATTTGGCGCCGTTGCCGGGGAAGCAACGAGTAGGAATTTAAGATGTTTTTCATTTCATTTTATTTTTGATTTATTAGTTTATTTTCATTATTATTTTTATTTTCGCACTTGGTTTTTGCCATTTGGTACGTTGACGTGTTGTTGAGTTTATGCAAGGAAGGCGATCACTTCAACGCGACCTTATACCATTCATTGAAAACATCCACCATTCAAATCCACCAAGACCGAGACCCAATTTTATTCCCGAGGATGATTCCTCAACAGCAACTGATTTCGCTTGTGATCAAGTTTCCGACATTATGTTAGAAGCAAATCCGATTCGAAACAACGATTCACCACCGAGATCACCACCACGCCCCATTATTGCGAGACAAGATGTGTGGAGAAACAAAGGAGTCGACCAGCAGTAAAACGTAATCGTTCACCAACCCAACATGGCGAATGTGAGGCACAACGGAGAGATGAACAACAATGCTATTCGCCAACACAACATTGAGAACGTGGCAATTAGGAACGAAGATTTTCTACATCATAACGCGTATGCTAACAATCAAGGGCACGTGAATGATTGGTTGGAGAATCAAGATCATGGTTACGAGCAAAATAATTTTGGAAGGAGATACGAGCGCGAGCACCATTACGCGCATGACGACCACTATGAGAGAACTAATGACCGAGTTAGGGAACCAAGGGGAGATCGAGCGCCTCGACAACGAGACTTGGCACGCCCGAAGGTTGTGCTTTATGGGTCTGCTATTGGACTT
>BMAC01000933.1:8243-25743 GCA_014905375.1 Phtheirospermum japonicum
CATCTGTTGGACGTATTAATTAATACCATAAAGTACTATAACGGTACACCGAGTGGGTTAATAGGTCACATATATCACCATGAATTCTTTCTAAAAATTATGGTGATTCATTTCTAACTTTAGTTGGTGATGCTCAAATTATTAACTTATCTTGAGAACAAGCAGCACAAGATAATTCTTGAGACTGAAATTTTTCTAGTTTTTCAATGGATGACCATTCGAATTCTCAATAATTTTTTGCATCATTATTGAGTCGTGATGTCTTAACCGTTCATGCCAAACTTCAAATGGTATAGTTTACTTCAGGTTTACTGCGGAATATGATTCAAACATCTTTATATTGGTGTAATATAATTCAGATAAGAAAGTTGGTAACACTTTTAGTATACACTTACTTCCAGAAGTGTTTGAGGTAATATAAAGGCATTCATTATTTCATTCATTCATAATCTTAATATGATATCTATTCATACGAATATCATTGTAACTTAACGATTTCTCTTAGATTTCGGGAAAAATAATGCATCACAATTGCGAGTTTTGTGCCCCTGAGCATTAAAAAGTTTGTTTTCCCATATCGCTTCGCACTACCAGATATTGTATTATAACTTTTACTTCGTCACTTATCAAGTAAAGAAATATTTCTTATCTATGAGTATGATATGCGTTATAGCACCCGCAAGACACAAATTATCGTCTTGAATTTTGGAATGATACAATTTATAATCGTTGGGAGTGTTGAAGTAGACTTGGAGTTGAGTATGCTACAATACACTTAGAGCATTCGTGTTGATAACATGTTATATGCTCATAAAAATTATACGAAGAATATAGAGAGAATAGATTTTCAACTGAACTACTATTTATAAAAAAAAAATTATATGATAAAATCATAATTATATAATAATTACATTAGACACATAATAGTAAATTGAGTATGATAAAATATACTCTCGTTCACAACTTAGCAAGCCCTCGTGGTCTATACTTATTCACCATTCTTTGGAATGGTATAATATGGTGCGTGTCCATCTTTCATAACAAAATTAAAATTCTCATTATCTCTCGGCTTTTCTAAATACAAATAGTTCAAATTTTCTTCTTCATTTTTTTAAATTTAACAAATCACCACAAAAGAATTTTGGGGCTATTTAAAGCATCTAAAAAAAATCGAGAGATTTAATTGTAAGGGGTTTAATCATAAGATATTGATGATGTCAAATGGGTAAAATGCACAACGGATTCAAACTAGGGATTTATGTAATTTTCAAACGTCTCTTAATTCATTTCTTTTTCTAAATTACCCCATGCTGAAGGTGAGGCGAAATTTGTCTAAACTATTACTAAACCCACCCTATTAAAAAGCTAATACAAATATAAATAATGTGACCAAAATACCCTTGTATAAATAATAAAAATATAAATCACGAGCACATAGTTCAAGTACTATTTTTAAAGAATATAACCGATATTTGAACATATACCTTTGATTTATTTTGGTTCAACATACTATGTTAGTCTAACATTGGTCGAACATAATAATTTTGGTTTTGTTAGTCCACTTTGAACGCTTGATATGTTGGCAAGAAGTGACTGGTCAACATAGCTCATGTGTGCTTCTTTGGTGTGATTGGTGTGTACGAAGAATTTTCCGTAGTGCTCTTCAAAGAAATGAAAAACGAAGTATGTATGATGATAAAAAGTAATTGTTGTATTATTCAAAAATTGAGAACCTATATTTATATTTTATACAAAGGATTCCAAAGCTAAATAAGACGAAATCATTTCTATATAACTTATATAAGTCTCCATTTCTTATGGAAAGCTATATTTAATTCTCCTTGTTGATTTTGTAATTATTGCCTTCAATTCTTCCTTGATTTCTTTTTGTAATTTTATCTTTATTTTATCCTTGAATTGTGCTCTATATCACTCTTAACTTACAAAACTACGGATAATTTATTTAGTTGCGTTGTAAATTATATATTTTTTTTCCTGCTCACGGTTTTGTTACTAAAAATTGAGATCATCTTGCAACGTAATCGCAATCATCTGACTATAAAAAATAAACGAAAAATCCTCCTTTCATACACTTTTGAACAAATAAAATTTCATATATTTAAATCTTTTATTCTCGTCAAGGTCATTTAATCCTATTAAATCATAAATTATTATTTAAATTATCAATTATATCATAATCTAATGCATATAGAATCTTCTTATGCATGGTAAGAACAATAATCCTACTTCTAAATTTTCTTGGTATAATTAATTCTCTCATCACCTTCTCGGTTAATTTTAGAGTATCTCCAATGCAACAATGTTGAAAGTGAAAAAATTGACACATTAAATAAAAATAATTATGTGGCACATTAAAATAATTATGTGGCATTAAATGTTTGACATTGTCAAAAGCAATGTTAGAGCATCTTCAATGCAATAATGTTGAAAGTGAAAAAATTGACAAATGGTATAAAAGTAATTATGTGGCACATTAAAATAATTACGTGCCACATTAAATGCTTGGCATTGTCAAGGGCAATGTTAAACTCTAGACATTACTCTTGACAATATCTACAATTAATTTTAAAGATATCATCCAATCATGTTATTTCTCTCTCTTTATTTATTCTAAAAATAAATAAAATAAATTATCACATATATAACATTAACATTGATGCATTGGAGAGCTTTTTTTTTTTTATAAAATTCCAATGTTATTTGCCACATATGTTCAATTAACACTATTGCATTAAAGATGCTCTTATGACCTGTAATTAATTGCCTTGGAACAATATATTTTATTAAAAGAATTATTAGTCAATAATTAAGGGAGTAAAATCATAATAATACAAATTAGGTAGCTAGTGCAATATACTTAAATTAACGATCTCTTTTAAAGTTAGATATAGTATATATGTAATTTAATATGAAATCCTAAAATACAATGTATAAATGAGACAAAGTAGTATGGATTCATATGAAATTTTTACTAGCCGAATTAGTAGTTTGTGATTAATATTAGTCGTGTAATGAGATATGAGAATAAGAATTCATATTAAATTTCATACTACAACTAAAACATGAAATTTAGTATGAATTTAAATTCACATAATATTTGTCTCCCAGGAACATTTTAACAATTAGTAGTTTGAAATTAATATTAATTTTAGTTAATGAGATTGGGGGATATGAATTTAATATAATAGTCTAAATTTCAATCAAAATACACACAAAAAAATAATTATTAATTAATAGTATTAATTATAGACAAAAAAAGAGGGGTAAATAATTAGCTTTGATTTAAAATTTTGGTTTATTATTTTCATAATTAATGTGAGTAATTTAATATGTTTAAGATACTTAGTAATAGTTAATGGGAAATTGGTTATTAACTAGTACTAAATGAAATATTTCTCTTTCCTTTTGTTGTATATGTGAATTATCCAAAAAAATAAAATAATGATCGTTGATGGTGTGATAAATAGATATGATAATTCTTCAAATTTCCCCTCTCTTTGCCGGACGCTAGCTAGACTGAAGGAGGATCTATTTGTTATAAGTTAAAAAGGTATAATGAGAATAATATCGGGTATATATATATAGTTAAATTTCTTAATTAATTAAAATTGGTGGTATGAATTTAGTAAATTGGGTGAAATTAATATTACTTTGTATTTGTCTAACGGCACCTCTTTACAAATCTCGTTAAAAATAGTTTTTATACTTATTATTACTATCAAGTGTAATTTACCCAGAACAATTAAGCCTTACGGTTCCAGTCAATAGCCCAATAGAGCAATCATGAACTTTTTTTTTTTTTTTTTTTCTGGTATTCATTTATATAAAAACAATTATATTTGCAGTTAGTTTAATTTTGAGTTTTAATATATACATGTTCTTTTTTCTTTTCTTTTTATTTTTATACTTACAAGTTTAAGGTCCAACTTTGAAATGCTTCAAGCAACGGTAACATTATAATTGACTGCCAAACTACCTATCAGTCTATCAGGAGGAATTCAAAAGGAGTTGGAGTTGTGCTTAACTGCAAAACTCATACAATCATATACTCATACACATTTGTCTTGTAGTGATGCAAAATTATTATTGATATTAATACTTAGTTAGTACATTTGGCGCATATTGATGCAAATTTAAGGTTTAGATATTACACGTTTTACTAAATTTACCTCATTTATTAATGATATGTTTGACATACAAAAATGATCAACTAAGTAATAGCTGGAAAATTATTGAGTAGTAATAGTTGATGTTTGATGATTGAAAAGCTAGCCGATGTATATTATAGCGTTAGACAAATTTAATTAGTAAGCCGCCTAAAAAATATTAAATTACACAAGCGTACATATTTAATATAATAATGTTAATGTTATTTTCTTTTCATTTTTTAAAGAACATTAGCATTGTAAATCTAATTATTGTTATTTTTATTACATTATACACTAATAAATTTATTAGTGTTTATGTTATTATTATTTATTTTTTTCAAAAAGTGTTAGCATTATAAATTTAGTTGTTGGTGTTATTTATTTTTATTTATTAATGTTATCATTGTAAATCTAATTATTTTATTATTATTAATAATTATTAATAAAATTAATATAGTTGCACAATACGAATTCAATTAATCAAGTGATAATTAATAATGTGATAGAATAAAAATAAATTTTGAAATACGTAATGATATAAAAGTTAGGTTTCCAAAAAGTTAAAAAGTTTAAAATATGAATAAAATCAAAAAGTTTTATGAGTTTATTTGAAATTTTTGTAATAATAACATTTGAGATAAATTCAAACTTGTTAAATAAACTCGTTCAACCAAATAAGATTTCTTTGAATAAAAGGCGCTTATATAAACTCTTTAATAAATTAGAAGCTAGCGTATCGTACTTATCAACGCACACTATATTTACCCCAAACCATTTTTTTAATTATACTTTTTACTATATCAACTCCTTATTATACCCATTTTACCCTTAACAAAAATAAAAAACAAAATATTGCCAAACAAGTCCCTAATAATACTAATGTCATATCCATCGTGAACCATTCATTTTCCTCTCAGCCAAACCCAGAAAAAAAACTTATCCAGCCCGAACAACCTTCGCCAACGTTAAGGTCCGTTTGGTTCTAAGGATAGGATAGGACAAATTAATCCAATGTGTAAGAATAACACTGTTAGGATAACATTTATAACTCGTTATGTACCGAAAACATAAGCGCGAATAAAATATTTGGTCATCATGTCAAAGAAATATAGGCAACGTCTCCAGAAAGTTGTACAAAACATTTTACGTATACAAAAGTCCATCATTATAAACCAAATTTAGACAGAAATTAAAGTGGTCAATATTATAGCACGCAGAGTGAGTGAAGCCTATGACTTAATCCAGTAGACCTATGTATGTTACATGCAAACTTCCCCGAGAATAATGTAACTTTAAAACAGTAAGAAACTTTTAACTTAAAAGGCACTACAATGAAATCGAGAATAAATCTATATTTGTTGTATTATGTATTAATTAACTGCAGAAAACAAGAATTAAAACAAGAAATAATGTTTTTTTTTATTTCTCAACCTAGTTAAATTATTAATACAACTTATTAGCATAAAATATAAATATTGATACAATAATAAAAACAATGGCATAGTCATTTGGAGTTTTTATATTTTGATATCGTTGTAAACACTCAAATGTGAGTGTTTTTTTATTTGTTTTGTTTTTTGTTTTTATTCAAAAAGTGAAAATAAATAAGTGAGATAGATAAATCACGACTTGCAGTTAGAGATCCGACTCCCTCAATAATATAACCAAAAAATTGAACGAAGTGTATAAGATATAACTTAAATTGGACTAGCTTTTTTTATTATTTTTTAAGGGAATTTATAAAATTACCTATTTAAAAAATAATCGTATAAAAAATAGAACCACTCCACAAACTTTATATAAATATATGAATCACTCCATAAAATTTATAAATATACCAATATAATTTAAACACCTCACCGAAGAAAACCGCTTTCATAATTATCAACCCAAATTTTTCACGAAAAAACATTTGAGGTTATAAACCCAATGTTTTCTATATAAATGGTTCTAATTAATTTTATCGTCATTTTTATTATTTTGGAGTTCTGTAAAACTTGTGTGAAGATAAAAGAAGAGAAATGTTTTTTTTCCAAACAAAGTAAAAAAATCGTCTAGAGAGTGACATTTAACCGATAGTTTCTTGGTTGGTGTATTAATACATGGTGAAAGGTTGGCTTAGTTGAAATATACAAAATAAAAATTTTATCCTCGTACCTTTTTCAAGTCTTTATTGATATATCCTTAAACACTACAATTTAGAATTTAGGTCGACAGAGTACACGTAATAAATTAAAAACAGAACTCCAAGAGAATAAAAATGACGATAAATTAGAATCATTTATAAAGAAAAATTTAAAAATATATGTAATAAATTAAAAATATATGCAATAATTAAAAATAACAAGAAAATATGATTTAATTGTAAAAACTTTCAAAATATCGTAAAATTGTAAAAAAAAATAAAAAATTAACTTAGTAATTCCTGTAATTTTCCCTTTTTTTAAATAAAGAAGTGTGTATATAATTTCGAAAAATTTGAGTGTGGGCCTGTGACCCAGGTTGTTAATGGGCTCTGCCCCCTGTGTTAAATAATGGTATTTTATGATAATACAAGTATTTGATTTTGGGGTGTATTAAGTAATTAGTTTGGTGGATTTAGCCCTTTTTATTTTATATTTTAAAGAGGATCGGTGTTCCATTATCCGAAACAGAATTTCCGAAAAAGAAAGTTAATGTTTCATTTAGCTAAGCACTAAGTTTAAAATGCACTATTATTGTTTTTCATGCAATATTCAAGCATTAAACTTTTTTATTTTCTAAAAATCAGACTTCTCAAATTTACCCTTCTTTTTTTTCAAAATCCTCATAAATAATCAGTTATTGCTTTCCTTCTAATTTATTTTATTAACCAAAAAGAACAAAAATAAAAAAGGCTGAAATTCCCCTAGCCAATAAAGAAAAAAAGAAAAAACAAGCCAAAAAAAACCAATTCCAAATTCCCCAAGAACAAGTAGGGGGAAAAAAGGGAAAAAAAATTAAAAAAAAAAAAAAAAAGACTTATAAGCACCTCCATAATAAATTATGTGCTCATTCCTCCTCAGCCAACACCATTCTACTCAAGGGACTTGGGCCAAGCTTTTTCCTCCTCATTGCACTTCTCCTCCTAATAATCTCCATCTCATTCCTTCTCCTAACTTGCATCATTGCTTCCTCTTCCACAACAAACCTCCTCATCAAAAACATCGTCGGTCAATGATTTCCCGCGAAAAATTCTCCTCCCTTCGATGCTCATCCTTGCGCTCGGCGTGCTTCTTTATTTCTTGTGAGGCGTGAAAAGGCTTCGATGATCTCGGGTAGCTATAACTCCTTCTCGGTGGAACAACATGATCGACTTGAAAAACCTCCGGGTATGAAGAGATTGGCGCGCATAGACAAACACGCGTGGAACGATGTTGCCACCCTCAACGATGTGCATTTTCTTAGGCTTACTTCTTGTTGGGTTTGGAATGTTGTCATTTGTCTTTGAGATTGTTTTTCCAAAGAGTGTCATTTTTTGAGGGGATTTGGGGAGATTTTGGGAAGGCTTTCCACAATGTGGCCATCTCTAGTGCTCTTTGGTACCAAGGCTTCCTAAATTTAGTAGTAATACATGTGAATGCTTCTCATACAAAATAATTGAGCTATTTTGTGCTGACCCAAAACTTTGAGTTGAATAAGTATCAGTTTTTATATCATTTCACACCATTACTCTTGGGAACTTTTTTTTTTTTTTGATATTATTATTACTCTTAGAAAAAGGAAACGAAAGTAGTACGTAATATAGATCACCATATTACTAGTTACTTATATCAATCTTCATCCTAATTTTTAACAGACTGGTGAATTGAAGATTTGAAACCACAATAAAGTCAAAGTCAATAATCAATATGGGCTGAGCCTCACATTGGACTATTGCCGGACTACTTTTCAATCATATTATTTCTCAATCATATTATTTCTCTCCTTTTATTTTTCTAAAAAAAATAGTTGATCATATAAATAATATTATCAATCGAGATTTATTTTTTCAAAAATATTAATTTTCTTTTGTAACGTAAGATCAAATAAAATTATTGCATCACTCGTACGAAATGCAATCCAAATTTTCCTATACAGGCCCAATAGATAAAAATCTGGAAGGACTATTGGACTATTACTGGACTACTTTTTCTCATAAAGGCCCAATTGGTATTCAACTACTTGTAAGGTTCCATCTCCTGCTGATCACTCTTTACGAAATGCATTCGAAATTTTCCTACACACAGGCACAATAGGTAAAAATCTGAAATGGCTATTACTAATGTAATATGAAAGTAGAACATGGATTTAAAGCTATGTTTGAAAAGTGTTTACGTTTAGGAGAGGTAACTAAAAGGGAAAAAAAACAACAACAAGGGCAAATGGTCAAGGAAAGCCTAATAAAGCCAAACTAGGAGCATTTTTAGAACAATGGGCAAAAGAAGTACTCTCTCTATGCTAAATTGTGGACAAAAGGTTGAATTTACATTTGTTTAGTGACAATTCTTTTTCCCATGTCACATGTCCAACTACTTGCAATGCCTCACTATCGATCGGATAGGTTGAATTGATTCAAAACGTCGACAGTTGATAATTAATAATTAATAATTAGTAATTGATTTTAAACTAGTGTTTGATAAATTATTTGGACTAAAGTGGATAACTGAAGGTTAATTTACCAATATAGGAATAATTAAAAAAAATAAAATATTATAAATTATAAATAAATAAAGAGTTTCCCAAAATATTTTTTCAAAAAATAAGAAAAATGATAAAACAATTATAAAAATAAATTTACTTATGATTGAGAAAGTATTTTTGTAAAATATAAAATAATACATTAGTTTATAAAATAAAGTATTCATTACAATATAAATAGATAAAAACGGGTTTCCCGAGAATTTATTAGAAAATTACGATTTGTAGTTTTTTTTTTTTTTTTGAATAAGAGCTTATTAGACCGAATAAGCTATTAGGAAGTTATTGTGAATTCTAACCAACAACCTAAAAAAACTTGCTTAAAAAGCTCAATCAAGCGAAGCAAACCTAAGTTCCAATTGTACAAGTCAATATCTCCTTTTTCTTTTTTCCCTTTTGTGCTTTTCCAGATTTTACTAGATAGCGGTAAGTGAAAGTGCAAAAAAAAAAAAAAAAAAAAGTAACTGTAATAATGAGGATTTTAATTTGAATGAAAACTAGCTTATTGTAAGCTTGTAACTCTAATTCATTTAATTCCAAAAGACTCAAGATGAAACATGCAACTCAGCTTCACCAAAAGAAAATACTACACTAAATTGCACTAATGTATAGTACTATGAATGTGTGTGAAATATAGTGTGTGTGTGAGAGAGAGAGAGAGAGAGAGATTGAGAAAGAGAGTACCTCTTGTGTGAGTTCTTGGGATCTTGCATGAACAAAGGATCAGATAGTAGTGAATATGGGAGATAGGGATGTATAGGGACATAAGATGGCTCATTTGTTATGGGTTAATGTTGAAGAAAGAAAGAAAGAATGATCAAATACTTTTATGACTGAAAGATTGGTTGGCAATGGCTATCTTTTCTATTTTTTATATGCTTTCTTTTAATAGTTGCTCCACTTTTGCTTTGGCAGGAATGATTCCAACTGATTGGGGGAAGAAAGTTAAAGAGATTCAAAATTTCAAAGTTAAAGTAAAAAAAAAAAAAAAATCTTTGCCTTTTTCAGTCAAATTACCAAGTAGGCCTTGAATATCTTCATCCATATATCTTGATTTTTTGTATATGCTCAATTACAATCCTTAAACAGGTAGAAATATATATTTAGAAAAGTAAGTAGAACAAAAGATTACCCTCTAAGTAGATTCAACACTTGAGTTAACATATTAGAATTTCCAAGTTTCCTTGTTTTATCCAAATGCTTTTAAGTGGGAGCTTTGGCTTCATAATTTCTGCTCCCACTTATGAGTTTCATTGTTTTAATATTAATTTTAATATGATAAACGTACAATTTCTTATAATATAGATGAACACATAACAAGAAGCACACTCAATCAAAAATATATATCTTTGTTGTATTAAATGTTTATCTTTGAGTGTACGATATAACGTACACTTGAATGTACCTAAAAATTACGTCAAATTTAACGTATGCCTTATCCAGATAAAGTGGAACAACAAATCCAAAACCTAAATTACCCTACATGACTACATATAAATCTTTATAGCCAATTCAGTGTGACATTATCAGCAACATATGTATACTTGGAAAAACAAATGTCCACACTGGAAAAAAAAAATGACAATAACAACTTTACAGAGGAATCACGTGATTTAATACCAAAGTATTTAAAGTAAAAAAGATAAAAATTAACTACATTTGTACATCTTATTATGTCATGATTGTGAGCATGTAAGAAGGTTGGTACACTTAATGTTAGTGTCCGAAAAGCCTGCGACTTGCTCGTGCCCTGTGACTTAATCATAGGGGAAGAACTTATATGCATGTTGTGCTTCATTGCTTTGGTTAATTAATGATAATAACAAGTTAGACATAATAATTTGTTTTTAACCTTTCGAATTTTCTAGTGGGATTATGTTTCATTAACATGCCCCCTAACACAATTTTATAGTGGCCCTCTATATTATATAAAAAAAATGATCTTTAAAAAGTCTATTGAAAATTCTCTTAGTTGTGCATAGTAATAGGAGTATTTCATAACTATGAATTTGATGAAAATTGGTAAAAGAAAATGGCAAAGGCATGGGCACATATTCACTTAGATTCAGGATTAGATGTAATATTTTTACTAATGGTAAGCATAATGATTAAATTGTGTTAGTGGTGTTCAGTAAATGGTCCCAAGCACCTCCAGAAACCCAAAAGACATGATCATTACATGACAAATTTCATGTTTTAGGGATTATCATTACTAAATTTTGCTCAAAATAACGATATTAAAAATGTGTTTTTGTTTTGAGATAATAATATCATAAATGCTATGATACCAACTATTGGCACGTCTGATGACATCCACCACGACCGGTGTATTGACACGTACTTTTTCCGTCCCATTTTATTTATTATAATTTGAATTTTTTTTAATCTCGTTTGATCTGTCAAATTTATAATTTTTAAGAGATATTTATTGTCACGTTTTACTTTTCTAATAAAAAGTGAAGATTACTTTACTACTTTTACCCCTATCATTATTATTTTACACTTTTAATTATTTTAAACAAAAAGATATTATTATCATTTGATGCCTATGATTATAACATCAATTATCTTTCTTAATTTCTGAATGAGACGAAATAAATATTTTTCAAACGACAAATAATATCATTTGAATTTAATATTCATGGTCATGTGAATACACCATTTGCGATGGGCACCTAAGGCATGACCATCGATGACACCGTTGACACCATATCATGATCGGTAATAATGGAAATGACTGCGGTGCCGTGAAGGCACCATACCTCCCACCCCCTGCATTTACATCCATTGACCTTACCATTCAGGGCCGGTCCTGAATAATTTTAGGCCCTGTGCTAAATTATAAATAATGTTTATAGTATTTTTTTAAAGTAATAAGATAGCACATGATAGAAACGACTAATTAATAAATAATAAAAAATATATGGTTTTTTTTTCACAAAATGATACGATAATATAAATAATTTAAATATATATATATAATATAAATGGTGGTTGACTAGCAAAAGGCACGACGACAACCTCACTTGAACTTGAACAAATTATTAAAGCGCTAACATACTTTGTAATTAAATTTATTTTTAATTTTCAGCTCTCATTGAGTAAAGCATTTACATCCTCTTTGGTGAACTCAATTACTCCACATTCAGAACCACAATCACTTGCTGACCCACTAATTGGAAGTAAATCTTGGTTCCCATTTACATCTGAAAATGCTTTTCGTACTCTTATCCCAGTGTTGAGTGGCCTTTTAGTGGTTCCAATCCGTGGCCTTTTACCTTCTGAAACCTTATCAACACCACACTTATTCTGCAAAATCCAGCAGAACACCAATAAATAAAAACGAAAAGGAGGAAATTAAAAACAAGTGAGAAATCATATCCGCCATAGCTCCTGAATTATTATTATTTTTTTTTTAAAGTGCAATTTTAAACTTTGAACAAGGCACTATCAAACCCCCTAAGAAGCCCTAACACAGAAGAGCCCCACACATACACATATCCAAAAGGCAGTAAACTAATAAAACGGTAAAACTCCAAAACTCGAAGGAAATTAAATTCCCGATATTAGTTTTTACAAGAAATACTCACCTGTGAAGAACTCGAAGGAGGCTTGTTCAGGGTCTTGGAATTCGGGAGAGGGCTTTTATAATAATTAAAGAAATAGAGAGGGCTTTTATAAATAATCAACTAATTTAATTAAAAAAGTTTAAACGTTGCCTACCTCATTGGAATTTGGAAGGAGAGTCATGGGAAGAATCTAAAGTCGACAGAATTGAAGAGGGGGAGATGAAAAGTTGCTGGCTGCTGCAATTTTGTTAAAATGGTTGGATAATGGCGTCATGTGGTCTCTAGCTCCGAAATCCAATATCTAAAATAGAGTGGAGGGCTTTTATGAGATATTTAATCTAAATAAAAATGGAAACATACCTGAAAGTGCCTAAGTGCAAGTACCTTATGGTTTTTCCAGGTTGCTGAGGAAACTCCTCACCCTTTCTATCTCTTCTTGATTAAGGTTACTTGTTTCCGGTCTACTTTCTTCATTTTGTCTAGCTACGGCAACATTTTCCTCTCCATGTTTCTTTGAAGCTCCTCCCTTTTGACTTCATTCACGACTATGAGGTTTTCCATGTAACTTCCTACACCTCTTTTGGATGTGGTTTTCCTTGCAGTAATAGCAGAACCGCAATCTATTTTCCTCTTTTCTACATTCCCCAAACCACCTTTAATATGCTCAACCGTCATGGCTACACTCTCATCTTTATTACGCTCAGACACCATGGCTGAACTATTTGGAGTATCCAACATCAAGCTTCTTCTGCTATTTTCTCCTCGAAAAATAACCACCACTCCATTGAAACATTGAATTTTTTGTTTTCCCAAAATTTAAATTCTTATTTGATCAAACTCGGAATCTAAGCCTACAAGAAAGCCATAAAATTTATCTAGCTCAATGAATTTCTTGAGAATCTTTGGATCATTAGAACATTTAGTCTTTAAAACGATCCAGTTCCAAACACAAGGTCTTCAACTGATTGGCATATTTGGTAATATTCTTATTTCCATGCTTGGAAGCTACTGTTTTCACTTCGCATCTCCAACTTTTGAGCAGGTATACTCTACTGCATCCCAAACCTCCTTTGCACTGTTAAGGAACATTTGGGTGTCACTAAGTTCAACTGCCATTGAATTCCATAGCCAAGCTATGATCACTGAATCCTCTTTGTCCCATGCTTTGAACTTTGGATCTCCTGCTTTTTGGTACAATACCTGTGAGGTGACTTAGTTTCCATTTTCCTTCCAAGATTGTACGGACAGGTTGAGACTATTTTAGCTAATTCCTTCCATCGAGCCTATATGCTGAATGAATATATTGCAATTCTCCAGGTGTTTGGACGTCACGACAGACTCATGTTGTCGGGCCCAATACTTTCTCTGTAGACATATTGGGGTCTATCAATTATCAGAGATAATGGTAATGAAGACCGATGAGAAATAGATAGGAGTGTGACTTGAAGGGAGTAAGGATCGACAATAAAGGCCAACAGGTATAAGTCGGATTATTAGCAATAAAGGCCAACTTATTGAATAAAATAAGAAGTTATTTTAGGGCTTCGGCGAAAAGAGAGATAGATCGTCTACTCTAGTACCATCTCAAATATAAGGGTTTTGAGTGATATTCATTGATTAATCACCTACAAATATATAAAGAGGCCTATCACTTATTTTAAGATTCAGATGATTCTAAAATAAATACAAAACCTTACACCAACTATCTATCTATCTATCTATCTATCTATCTATCTATCTACCTATCTGTTTGTGTATGTGTGTGTGTGTCTGTGTGTATAAATAGCGCACAACACATATACACTCCCAATATAACACCTAGATTTTGAAAAAAAAAAATGTGAATAGACTCTAAAACTTTAGGTAATGTTTGGTTTAGACTACGAATACCTGGATTTGGTTTTATCATCTCAATTGTCATTTGTTATAGGACTCAAATTTTCAATACCCAACCAACGAATTCTTACAACTAACCCCACACACTCATGTTTTTTTATTCTGGCATCATTACATTTAAATAATTATATAAATTTATATATTATTAAATACAATATAAAAGTACATCATCCACACTTTCCAGACATGATTTGACATCAAATACAATATAAAAATACATTTTCATCCATTTTTCAAATATAATTTGACATTCACAAAGTAAAGCATTATGAATCCTACAACAAATAAGGATTCTTACTTTTTATAAAATTCCGATTACTCAATATATGAATACCAGAATTCAAAATTTCAATGAAACCTAGTTCAAACAGGCCCTTTAGTTGCATTTTGATTGACTTGAAACTTGAATTTTATTCATTTCAAATTTCATATTTAGGTTTACAAGGATTTGTAAGAAACCCAAATATTTATTATTATTATTATTATTATTAATCCAAATATCTCAACCTAAACTGTGTAAGATTATTCATCAGAGAGCATCTCTATTGATAGGCCGTGATTGTCAATGACATGATAAAAATAATTTTTTTTAAAAAAAAATCTTGAATAGTGAATGTGGATCGTACAAAATAACAGATTAATCATTGGGTAAAAAAGCCAACTATTACTATTAATATGAAATGATAAATGAATAGGAAATGATACTAAATAAACAGTGTCAATCACATCATCTATATAATTGTAGATCCATGTCGAAAATGTGTGTTGGGCTGGTAGATTAAAAAAAAAACCTAATAAGTTAAATATATTGATTTCTTTTTTAAATACTACTCGGATAAAAGTGAATTTGAGTTGGTAGATTTTTTAAAAATTATATCATATAAGTTCAATTTCTTTAATATTGTTTGACAGAAACAAGAATAGTTCAGATGATTTTTTTTTTAAAAAAAACCTCATATAAGTTTTACTAATTTTCTATTCTTCTTTCCTTTTGTTTATTACTATTGATACTGAGAGTGTGTCCAAGTTACCCCTGTATCTCCTATTGTGTAGACATTGTCTACATTTAAATTAAATAAAATAAGTCCACTAATAATCTAATGAACATCCATTGAATATATTTTCAAGGTACATACACACCCAACAAGTTCGCCACTAGTCTAAAAGCACTGTGTGTATGGACAATCTAGTCGGAAACTTATGAATTGACTTGAATAAATTGAGAGAAAAAACGAGATTAATTATGTGTAAAGATTTTCATTCCAAAAAAGTTGGCACAAACTGAATAGTTCGACGACCCAATAAGACTGACTCGAAACTAAAAGGCTAGCCCAATTGATTATATTAAAATCTATATATATGTATGATTGATATAATTTAAATCAATAAGTTTGAATTATTATTGTGCATGAACTTGGACAATTTATTCGATTAATCGAAAGTTAATAGATTTTGGCAATCCCAGTACAACAATACTATTCATTTTGTTAATGAGCTAATCCCATTTTCTCAAGGATTACTCTGTTCTACAATTCGTCCTTCATAAATCCCACTTTCTTCCAATAAATCCCTCCATTTTCTCATATATTACTCTCCACCCACTCCAATGCCCTCCTTCCCCTAGACCCATTTCCGTCATTTCAATCCCAACTTAAATTAATAATTTTCCACGCTTAATTTTCCAACAGATTCAGCAATTGCACTTCTGCGTCGTTTTCTCCCTTCTTCGTTTGACTCTCTCTCAACATACACAAAACCTGTCTCAATGTATCATGCACAGAATCACACACACTGAGTGTGTAACTGCGTTTTAGTTTCGTGTTTTAGGCTTTGAAAGTTGTTTCCTTTTCAGTTTCTTCTGTTGGTTGGACCTTCTGTACGGTTCGTGCAGTTCGAGAAGAAAGTATTTCCTTAATTTTGTTTGATGGGAGGAATGATGGTGGTGGATACGGCGATGGAGTTACTAGTGCCGTCGTGGTGGGAGGTGCAAGTCACGTTGGCGGCGGCGGCGTTCATGGTCGTGGCGTACTGGTTCTTCGCTCTCGGCGGCGGCGATGGATGTGGCGGCGATGATCGGGCGTTCGCGGATGGCTCAGGAGACGGTGCGGATATGATTGATGATAAGGTTATGGCCATTTCCGTATAATTACCCACCCAATTGAACTCAATTTTGTTTTGATTTTGATTTTCTTTGCTGGTATATGTATTTGTAGTATAGCGATCAGTTCATTTGGTGTGATTTTTTTTTTTTCCGTATTAAGCACCTTCCAAGTAGAGTTAATGGAGCATAATTTATTTTTTTTTGCATAGAAGAGCCAATTCGGAAATTGAATTAGATCTCGAGGAATTTCTGCTCTGTTATGACTCAGTGTTGGTTTCATTTAGTGTGTTTTATATGATTGGTTTATTTATCAATTTACTTTGTTATGGTTAGCGCTTATGAGAAACGGAAATCTAGTTTTATATGAATCATTGACCACTCTCTAATTTGTATCTAGTTTCTCTTGTGAATGATTGCAAAGGCAAGATAATTGTGTGCCGTACTGCTTAACTGGTTTTAAAGTTAGTTTTGGAGGGAGGGGGTAGTAGTGGTGTGGTGGTTAGCTTTTTTTAGAATGATGTTGTAAAGGTTAGCTTTGTAATTGAACAACACTTTCTCTGAAATTTATCTTCTGCAATACATTTTTCCTAGATTAGATATGAATTTTAAGTGGGTAACATTTGAACACAATCTGGGTCTTTGGTAATGATTCTCTAGCTTACTGTGAGATGATTTTTTCTGTTTTTCGTTTTAGTATATATATAAATAAAGATATATTATTCTTGGAATTCCATACAAAGGAATATAATGTTTGAGTTTTCTCTAGATGTGATGAATTATGGTTCATTTGATATGTTAATGTTTCTGTTTCTTATTTGAGTTTGAAACTGTATCCATACTCTGATGTACCAATAACTTAACGAATTGCAATACTATCTTACTAAGCTAAATACGTCTGTTTAGCATAATTCGCTAACGGATTATAATCTCCATTTTCCTAATTTGTTAAAGTAGCCTCAACAGTACCTACGTTCTTATTAAGCTCACTCTCCTTTCTCCGTTCTTATTAAGCTCACTCTCCTTTCTCCGTTCTTATTAAGCTCACTCTCCTTTCTCCAATCTTATTA
>BMAC01000933.1:30743-38444 GCA_014905375.1 Phtheirospermum japonicum
TAACCAATTTCATTAATGTTTGTTATGGGTTTTTATCAGTGATTTGAATTTACTCGAAACACATGAGTATGCATGTCGTTAGTTACCTTGTAGAACTTTTCACGGAAACGTGAACTGAACTGAACTCTTTCACTATTTCTATGTCTGGTGAATTGACTTCTGATTGTTGATTATATCTGTATTTTCATTCTGCAGGTAATTATACCCTTTGGAGATATAGATGAGGTATAATTCCCCTCGTGCGATATCTATTTATTGTATGCTGGTTTGAATTCACTGGTAGCATGAATGGCTGAATCTATTTAACTGGTTTGTCATTGCAGATAAGGAAGAGCCAACATGCATTTATAAATCCGGCTATTACAATAATTCTTCGAATGGGTGCTGGGGGGCATGGTGTGCCTCCTTTAGGAAATCCTGATGGTTAGTAATTTTCTTTCCTTTCATCCTTTGAAGTGTTCTAGCACCAATTTGATTATTTATGCTCTCCAATGTTTAATAGATATTGATGAATACTTCATTGGCATCTCCACAGTGAACTTCATAATCTTCCTTGCTATGTCAAAAGGAATAACCATAAGTTGCAAACATTTCCTATGAGTCTATCTATGTTATATTGTTTTTCCTCAGTTGGCCTTTTGAAAATATGTCATAATGTCATATATTGATTACATAGAAGTAGCGGTGACCGGTATATAGTCTTTTTATCTTCAGTCTTTATCAATATAATTATTGTCATCCTTGCACCAACCTTGGTCAGAAGTCTGGTGAAGCAAATATATTCAAATTTGATATTCTGTTTTGCTGTGGTCGTATAGATAGTCTAGTCATTGCAATTGTTTATGAGGCAGTAACTGGCGGAATTGTTTGCGTCATTAATGAGCACCAACTAAACAAACTAAAATGTTGTCTTTGTTAGAGTAGGTCACAAAAAGGGTTTTGCATGCTTTTGAAGCCCGTTAAAATGATTCATGCTTAAAATAACGTAGTGGCAAAATTTCCCAATAATGTCGTTTAAATATTAATTTTAACTTTTGACTGAAGAAGGAGCTTCAGTTTATTGTTCATTATAGCCTTGTGGATCAAGTGGTATCGCTCACCCTCTGCAAAGGTGTTGATCAGAGTTCCAAACCCTAAGGCTGTTCAAGGATTTTCGAGGATTCTAGAGTCCTGAAATTAGGTTTTGAAAGTCCAGGTGAATAGTAAATCCTTGCTGTGTGGAGTATTCAAAAGACAACTTTACTTTAGAGTGTCTAAATAGTAAACCCTGCGTTATGGTTCCTTCTTTTGAGGAACCAGGGACCGGCGGTTTCGGAATCGTAACCCAGACCATAACCACTACCGCTGCTCTGGGAACTGTGGCCAGGCTATGTACAACTGATAAAACTTGGTATACTGACTGTAAATACTACACATTTCAGGTAGAGTGAGATACAAATTTGCGTCTTTCTGGAACAGAAATCATGCACTGAGAGGTTTACAACGTGCAGTGAAGAACTATCATGCCATGCTAGAGGCTGAGAAGAAGGTTTGGTTGTCTCTTCTGTTAAATCTTTGTTCTCTATTTATAGAAAAGATATCAATTTTTTGAAAGATACTTTAATATTTTAATTCAAAAAAGATACTTATAATTTAATTTTATTTTCTGTACGCACAGGAGAAGGAACAGTCTGCATTGCGTGCACATAGCAGCTCTATTAAAGGCAGTAAAAGGCGATCCAAGATCTCTGAGGAGAGTGTGCCCCAAATTGATAAGTTTCAGCCATTCATCAAGGAGGAAGTGCTTTCTGAAATTTACAATGTATATTTATATACATGTCACTTTATTTATATATTTACTATCTAGTTCTTGTGGTGTCTAATAACTGACACATTTTTATTTTATTTTCTTATCTGCAAAATTAATTTGCAGGATGTTTTTCCAAGCACAGCGGAGCAATTTTTCAGTTTTTTGTTGGATGATGGTTCAACCTTCACAAATGAATATCGTGGTGTCCGAAAGGATTCTAGCGTTGTGGTAAGTAACAATTATACCTGGATTGCTTATTGATTACGTCGAATATTATTTGTACTTGTCAAAGTGAGTCTGAACCATGCCTCATGCTTTGAGGCTTTCTTGTTAAAGTGATTTGCGTGGTTCTATTTTTGTTAGTGCATGAGAGAACCAATCCTAGATAATATTGTCAGATAATTAAAATCAAGGGAATACATAAATAACATTGTACATGGCTAAAAAATATATAAATAGCTTTGCACATGACCCATAAATAGCATCACATTGAATATAATATATAATATAACATAAATAATATGATTTAACCGGACTTTGTTCCTATTCGATCCATAAACCCACCCACCCACACATGTATAAAGCAATTTCAATTGCTTGCCATCTAATATTGTTATACCGTCTTTCTCAGTTTTTATAGCTTAAATAATTTCTTTTTGTTGGTCTGTGAGATAATAATCCCACCAACTATTTTCTGCTATTGTTTGGTATCCGAGCAATTGGGTTTATATATAAATATGCACGTCCACCCACACATATATATGGCTCAAATGAGAATCATTTCCTGGTGTGAGAACTAAGCACTATGCTATAATATGTTATATGTATTGCTATTTTCACTTGTACGGTTCTATTCAGCCATGTACTGGACCAAAAAAAACACTCCTGTTTCTGACTGTGAACACGGTTAGCAGTCCACCAGATTGCTGTTGACGAAGATGGATATAAAGGATTCATTCTTATGCTGCTTGAGAACTTATCTGAATTTCCCAATCTTTTATGTGCAAAGAAAATAAGAACTGTCCACTTTACTGGAAATGTGCAAGTGTCTGAAATATACCCTGCATTTTGAGTTTTTAAGATGTCACTGGATATAGTTTTGCTAGATATAAATGGGATTTTTGTGAAGATGTACATTTTGAGACATGGAATCATTATTATACTGCTTTTGCTTAGAGCAAAATGGAGAGTGCAAGTATTTGACTTATTTTGCTATGAATAATTATGGGTATTAGTTATCTCAAGTTTATTATTTTTTTAATTTCAGTTGGGTCAGTGGCATGCCACTGATGAATATGATGGGCAAGTGAGAGAAATTACGTTTAGATCCTTGTGCAACAGTCCAATGTGCCCTCCAGATACAGCTATGACAGAGTGGCAACATGCAGTTTTGTCAGCCGATAAGAAAACACTGGTTGGACTCAAATTTATAGAGGATATAACCGTTAATTTGTTTGGTTGGGTTTCAATGATGTAATTATATTCACATTATGTGTTCAGGTGTTTGAAACTGTACAACAGGCGCATGATGTTCCATTTGGATCATATTTTGAGGCAAGTACTATCACGTATTGATTTTTTGTGTGGCCTCAATACAAATATTTACTCGAAAATACTATATACTATAGCTTAATATGATGTGAAATACATCCTTTTTTGTATATTTACCACTGATGCTTTTCTAACTTAACTCTGCTTAATACATATATGCCATGAATCAGATCCACTGCAGATGGTCATTAAAATCTAACTCCGAGTCTTCGTGCACCTTGAATATTAAAGTTGGTAAGTGTCTGCTATTGCTTATTAATTTTGCTGATTATGTTTTCAAACTTGACCAATCTCGTTCTTTGATGCTTGTTTGATCCGTAGATGAATTGTTGGATGAATTTATTGGGATCTCTGAATTGATCACATGGTCTTTGCATATGTGGTGCTCACCATTATGGGCTTTCATCTTTACAGGTGCGCATTTCAAGAAATGGTGCGTGATGCAATCCAAGATCAAATCAGGCGCCATCAATGAGGTATTTTTCTGATTGTTATACACACTAGTCGGTTGTCATGGCAGACTATATATATTTTGAAACCTAAATTGATCAAAATTTGCAGTATAAGAAAGAGGTGGATATGATGTTAGATTTAGCACGTTCGTATATCCAGTCGAAGACCTCTACCAATGAGAACACAAATGGTGCATCATCTCCAGCTGTCGTTTAAGAAAATACATAATTCGGTAAAGTGCTCACAGTTTTGTTTCTGGTGTTCATATTAACGGCTGATGAATTCACTTGTCAATTACATATATATATAATAGTTCTTATATTTGTTTGCACCCTATCTTCTTGGAAGCTATCAAGTGGTGCCCTTGTGTAATCTTATGTGTGATGTACAGTTTACTTATAGGAGTAGACTCAAGCATTCCTTTTTATTTCATAAATATTGTTTTTTATTTTTATTTTTATTGTTGAATAAAATATAGTGATGTCTTCTTCAAAATAGTCATTTTTATTTTCACGTCTTTTTCACCTTTAATTAAGGGGATATTTTCTTTTCCATTTCCCGCTGTTGCTTAGCAATTCGATGTTGATTCTTATTTCCCATATAAACAATTCATATAAAAACTTGTGCAGCTGGATTCAAGTGTCTGGAGTGGATAGTGCTAAGTTTAGGCTGGTCAAGTTGGCATGCAGGCTTAAAAATCCCGACACAATAGACCATTTCTATTTTATTATTTTTTGTTCCGGTAAAGTGGTTAACAAATTGTATATTATAACATTTCTATGTGGAAAAGGATACTTATAATTCTTTTCTAAGGATGTAGTATGCCATGATTAACATAACAAAGGATTTTCAGTTCAACTCAATGTTATTTTAGTAGAATCTATGTTTTTTTTATCAAAATCAAAAATTAATATATTAAGCCAACCTGAAATATTTATGTATATTGCTAGTCCTATAGCAAGAACAAGTAGATACTGATGGCTTTGTGGTCGAAGAAATTAATATCAAGTACAGTAGTCCAACAACAATATAAAAAACTTTAGTTGAAAACAATTCAACATTTCTAAGTCTTCCCAAGTCTTCCCGACAATGACTCATGTGGCATCCAAGAAAATGAATGGGACCATTTGATCAACCAATAATGCATATGCAATTTCCAATCTACTTCCAAATAAATATTTTACTTTTGATTTAATCACGTACGGTTGGTTCTGAAATTATTTTCATTATCGACCTATAAACTAGTTTTGTTCATTGAGCACATATTTTTTTTTCTTGATAATTTTATAATTCGGCAGATTCATGCTTGTAATTTTGTAAAGAGAAGAAAAGAAAAGAAGAAAAGCATAGCCATTGAATTTTTCATTTTTCTCATCAGTTATAAGTTATCGAATCTCTTTCAGCCACACACACAGATTAATAATTGGCAAAAAAATTAAAATAAAAAAAAAATAATTGGCAAAACCCAACCTGCTCCATCTCTGCATGGATGGTTGCTAAAATATCCACTATTAAATAACTTTAGGGTTTTGTTTATTTATTTTGCAACTAATGCCACATTGCAATTGAAATTACCCGTTATTGCATATTTTATAGAATTCGACTGATGCAAATGGTTAAAAGTTTTCTTGTTATTGACTTATTGTGTGCTTATAATCTTTATCTCCTATTTTCTATCGAATTATTAGCACAAAATATATTGGTGCTTGTAGAGTTTGCTCATAACCAGTAATTGATCAAAGTGAGCTTTCAGTTTTACAATTACAGTTAATTAGTCATATTACAGTTTCTTATCAGTCGCTGATAAGAAACAAATTTACAATTAAAGCACAAACCACTGCATAAAGGAAAAAACACACAGAAACAAACTTTGCTTGTTATCTGTAACTCAAGGAATCTGGCCAGCTTTTCCAAATAACTCCTCCACCTTGTGCTTCCTTTCTTTGCTCTTAATGTCTGCAAGTGGTATAGTTCACCAACTGAGTCCGGTAAATATTTAATCCTTGTTTCCGATATATCAAGATATCTTAAATGTTTGAGCTCCTTGATTGAAGTTGGCAAACCATCAATATCTTCTTCACCCACCAAAGTCAAAGTACGTAGGCTTTTGAAGTCTGAGAATGTGATATCTGAAACTTTACCATCGAAGAATAATGTCCTCACATGTCTTTCTTGTCCTTTTGGGATGGATAAAAATCCATCTCCACTAGGTTTCCAGCCAATGTACCGACTTTGTAACAATCCATTTTCACAAACAACAGAACATGCTAGATCATGCACAAGGTCGTGCATGCTGCAATGTGTTACATTGCCATAATCATCACTCCTCACAACTTGTAATAAGGAGTTCTGCAGAAGAAGGTTGAAGATTTTACTACCTGTGGTCTCCATATTATCAGTTTTAAGAAATCCTTCTGCCATCCAAAGCTCAATCAGTTGTTCCTTTTCGATCTCATATCCTTTTGGGAATATCGAACAATATGCAAAACACTTCTTTAGTGATGGCGATGGCAAATTATCAAAACTCAGCTTTAATATCTTGGAGATAGGATCTTGATCATCTCCAAAATCTGAAAGCCAATTCTTTTCAATTTCCTGCCATCTATCTTTCGACTTTTTGCACAACAATCCCCCAACTACTTTTGCCGCCAGTGGCAAACCTCGACACCTTTCTGCAATATTTCTCCCCATCGTCTCAAGTTCCAAGGAAAATATCTCGTGATCTATTGAAAGCTTTGGCCTTGATTATCGACCAACAATCATCATCTGATAAGATTTCTAATTTATGTAACGAAAGTGTTTCAACAATTGAAGCAACCTCTTCACTCCTCGAAGTAACAATCATGCGATTTCCAGTCGCAGAACTGATTCCCGTCAAAGAATTTACAAAATCATCCCACATCTCCTTATCCACGTTCCAAACGTCATCGAGGACAAGCATATATCTTTTAGTTCTCAAGTGTTCTTGAAGCTTTTTCAGAAGAGCTTCCCTAGTTTCAAGTTCAAACTTTTCTTCAGTTAATGATGTGAGAATATTTTTTAAAATATTACAGACATCAAAGTTTCTAGAAACATAAACCCAAACACGATTATCTCCGAAATGAGATATCATCTGCTCATCACCGAACACTGCCCTGGCTAGAGTAGTCTTCCCAAGTCCACCCATCCCAACAATAGGAAGGACTGAGAGCACTTGTTCAGCTGGACTTTGAGTAGTAGTGATCAGCTTCTCCACTATTCTCGACACGTCATTTTCTCTCCCGAGAAAAATCGGATCGACGGTGAATGAATCGGTTTCCGTGCTTCCGGATGCATCTGATCCAGAAACAGGAGCCTGAGCGCTCGCAATTCTAGTTTGAAGGCCAAACTCAGTTTGCCTGTTGGTTAATAGATTTCAACTTCTCATTGATATCCCTGATTCTACGGCCCAGTTTTAGACGGTACGCAATGGGATTATTATTTGAGCAAGAGAAGAAAGATTGCACCTTTTTCATCACGGTTTTGTTTTCGGCGGGCCCCACTTTCTTGGACAGAAGCTGATAATTGATCTCGTCGAAAACATTATCAGCATCGAAAGCCAGAGGCTTCGAGGTCCCTCAGCCAGATTTTGACAGCACCATCGGTGACTTGTTTCTTCTCGGCGTCGTCCAAGAAAGCCTTAACTGTAGAAAAAGTTTTTTGAAGCTTTTCCAAGTCTTTCTTGAAATTGCGGAGCAGGCCGATCTGCTCCTTTGAAAGTGTGAGCAGATTCTCAACCAAAACTTGAATGGTGGCGCCAACCGCAGCTTCTGCCATTCTAGATTTGTGTTTCTGTGTGTTTTTGTTGGAGAGAGAATTTTGAGCAAAGTTGGAAACAGAGAGATGCAGTGGCTGTGCTTTATTCTTCTGCTTTTTTTTTTTTTTCCTTT
>BMAC01000933.1:45960-68244 GCA_014905375.1 Phtheirospermum japonicum
CCTGATTGCCATAAAATATAAATAAGCTCAAAAGAGGATAAGAGTAGGAAAAACGGTCCCTGAAATTTGATGGTCGAATTTCCCCAATTGAAGTGGTGCAATTTCCGTTGTCTAGGGTCTTGTGATTGGACTTTGTCCTTGAAGCAAACCTAAAAGAAAGAAACACAAACAATCAAAACAAAACAAACTAAAATTGCGATCAATTGCTGCGCGCAAGTGCCCGGTGGCACGTCTTTTGGGATTTGAAGCGGCCGGAATGCGGCCCAACGTCGTAAATGGCTGGATTGCAGCTCATCAAAATATTGTCGGACTGCAGCTAACTTGGGTCGGAATGCGACCTCTATCGACGAAAACACAAATCGTAAAAATTGGCGGCCGACGCTACTAGCGGTAATCTCATCGTCATCCCTGATTACTGCGGCTAGCGGTAGGTTCAGTGGTTGATCATCATCGTTAATGCCTTGAGTGGAAATAGCGGTAAGGCCTTGCGGTAGCGAGCTACTGCTATAACCGTTAGTTGCCCAAAATAAGCAAATTTTATCGTATTTCCTGCACATCAACACACACATAAACGTACCACGGTAAATTGACACAATATAAAAAGATAGATATAAAATAAAAGAAAATAAAGAAAAGAAAACGAAAACGAAAACTAACTAACGCTTAGGTTGCCTCCCAAGAAGCGCAACATTTAACGTCTAATGCTYGACGTGATTCCAAGCGATTAATTTTTAGCCCGTGGGGGCTCCACTAATTCTTCAAGATTGCGATGCAGCCCACGTTTCTCGCAGAAAGGTTTGATTCTATGCTTGTGGACTTGGAATTCCGACCTCTTCCTCTCATCGTGTAGAGTGGCAACTCCGTACTCATCCATTTCCTTTATCATAAATGGTCCACTCCATTCGGCCTTGAAATTGGTTGGTTCAAATTTACATTCGGAATTATAGAGCACTAGTTGACCAACCTTGAACTTCTCATCATAAAACTTCTTATCAACAACTTTGTTCAACTTCTTCTTTTTCGTCGTCCAATCCTTGCCATAAGCTTTTTCCTTGTTCCTTGTACGTTTAAAACTCTTGTAGGGGTCGAGGGAAACATTTCCCGAACGATTATGCGGTGGCTTCGTCTCTTCTCTTGGCTCAAACTTCGAACGATCTCGTTGTGGTCTCAACTCCACTTTTGAGTCGTTTTTAGGTGCTTCATTCTCTATGGGCATTTCATCATTAAATTCACCTACAATATCACATAACTCAATACGTAACAAATCCATCAAATCCTCCCCRCTTAAGTGTTCCTTGCCTTCCTCATTATCAAACTCATCAATCKTGCTAATGTTGTGGATCTCATGGACGCAAGAATCGATTAGATCTACAAATGAACACTCATCTTGCATAAATGATGAAGGAGTGTTATGGATGTCTCGAAGTGAAAAAATCACTGACTCACCTAAGACTGACATGGCCATCCTTCCTTTGTTCACATCTATTAAAGTATGCGTAGTTGACATAAATGGACGCCCCAATAAGATGGTATGCTCCTTGCTCTCGCTTGGCACGTCACCAACATCTAAAATCACAAAATCAACAGGAACAACCAGCTCACCAACATGCACCAAAACATCTTCAACAATACCCAAAGGTCGCCGAATCGACCGATCAGCCAATTGTAAGCGCATAGTGGTAGGCTTCAATGCCCCAAGATCGAACTCTCTAAATAAAGAATAAGGCATCAAATTAATGCCAGCGCCAAGATCGAGCATCCCCCTTGCCGTTTGTCCATTCCCAAGGGAAATAGTAATACAAAAACTTCCGGGATCTTTTTCCTTGGGTGGCAATGGTTTCTTGATTATCGCGCTAACTTCTTTTGTCAATGCCACATGTTGGGTTGCTGTCAAGTGCCTCTCTCATGATGATAGTTCCTTAAAAAACTTGACGTATGCGGGCATCGTTTTGATTACTTCCAAAAGAGGAAGATTAATATTCACATTCTTCAATAAATTGTATAGCTCCATGAATTTCTTATTTTCCTTGGCTGGACGAAGTCGACTTGGGAAAGGAACCTTATCTCTTATAGTAGGTGTTAACTGCTTTGGTGGCTGAGTCAGAGGCTTGGTAGAATCGTCGTCTGTTGTGGGAGTGGAGCTTTGATTTGGAAACTTCCCTTTCAACGACCCCGGAATATAAGGATTTGGTGACTTGTGCACTTGGTCCATTGGTTTAGGGTCGTCATTTGTGGCCGAATCCGCTTTTGGAAATTTTGTGACCTCTTCTTTCACCTCTTCAATTCCATTATCTATCTTCTTTCCACTTCGTAAGACATGAACAGTTGAAGCTTGCTCTGGTTGGCTCGAGAATCTTCCTTTCTCGTTTTCTACCTTCGCCATAAATGCTGCCATTTGGCTCATCATCGTTTCTAAACTCTTCACACTTTTGGAGAGGTCATTCAAAACTTTGCCCTACTTATTAACTTACGTAGTCAGATTTGCGAGCCCATCTCTGTTTCTGATTGTTTCGGTGACTTGGTTTTGCTGCCAGATTAACAATTGATCATTCGGTTGTATTAGAGTAGGCGGTGGTCCAGTTTTTTGTGGTGGTTGATCATTTGGTGTAGGAGTGTTGTGCGGATTTCCAGGGGCCCATTTTAAATAAGGAGAATTTCGTTGCGTGTTAGATTTAGTTGACGGTCTATGCTCATAATTTGGGATATCTTGGTGGCGCATTTGTTCTTTGATGGCGTATGCCTTAGCTTCACATTCGTCGTAACACACCATTTCGCACGTATCCACCAAATGCCCTTGCTCCCCACAGCGGTTGCATGTCTCAATGGTCTCGTTGCTTGGCACCTCAGTCGCCTCGTTAACTCTTATTTTTCGTGGTCGAGAGCTCGTTTGCCTCGACTTCTCGCTCATCCTCTCAAACAGTTGCTTGGCCTCCGTCGCTGTCAAGTATCCAAAATCTCCTCCAGCAGCTACCTCTACGTTATTTTTGTAGGAGTCCAAAAGCCCTTCATAGAAAAGTTGATTTACCATCCCCAGAGAGTTGTGGTAGTGTGGGCAAGCTTGCAACTGTGATTTGAAATGTTCCCATGCTTTGTGAAGCAACTCCCCATCTTGCTGGACAAAGTTGGCTATTTATCTCTTAATGTGGCCCGTCGTCTGAGTAGAGTAATACTGATTTATGAATTTGTCGCTAACCATGGGCCAATCGATCAGAGATCTTGGTTCTAGTGAAAGTAGCCAAGGTTTGGCTTTATCCTTCATGCAGCTAGGAAAGCATACCATTTGAAGGTCTTCGTGATGAAGTCCCGGAGATGGGATCCTACTAACTTCGGCATAAAATTCCTTGAGAAACGTCAGTGGATCTTAGTTGGCAAGGCCATGAAATGTCGGGAGGTTGTTGATGATGTGAGGTTTCAGCTCAAAATCTCTCGCAGTTCTTCCCAATACAATAGCAGAACTATAGGGGCCCACTTGAGGAGTCATGAACTCTCTTTGTCTTGACTCGCGGCCCCCTTTTAGTGTCTCTCTTGATTATTAGGCCTTGCGTAATTTCTATCGTAATCGTTCCTCTCATCGTAGTTGTCATTCGCGAGCCAATCGTTAATCCGCTCGTCTCCATGGTAAGATCTCTCGGAATAATCATCTTGGATGTGGTGGTGATTTCTGTTTCCTCTTCCTCGCTCTTCATTCTTTATTCCGCTGAATATTTTCCCAATACTCTTGAGGCTGTTCCGGTCCGTTGGGACGAATTTGTTCACTTCCGTACTCATTTCTTTATCGTACAGGTGGGTTCCTTGGTGGTTTATCATATTCATTGTTGTGAGCCGGATTGTCTAGCCTCAACATTGTTTCAGGAACTGGGTCACAAATAAAAATCAGTGGTGGCAGACAATTCGCTTTCGGATATGTGAGGAGGTCTCGCTTGATTTGAACGATGAATATTATCAATGAATGGTGCAATTTGAAGTCTAAGTGATCTTCGACCTTGCATACACTCAACAGCAAATTAAACACATCGACTAGAGAAAATAATTATACAAATAGACGGCTAAAAAGATAATAAAACGAACAAACATATTTTTGAAACCTTTGCTATGTTCCCCGGCAACGGGGCCAAAATTTTAATTCAAGCTTTTGTGCTTACTTATAAAAATGTATCAAAAATTCAATTGCTTTCCCGCAAGAGAACGGGGTCACGCGTAGGTTGAAAAAATTGACTCGAGTCGTCTCTCGAGGAACATACAATCGGAATCTCGAATAGTTTGTTCAAACACAATAACTTATACAAATTAGGGGGTGTTTTGATTGTTTTGATTACCTAATAAATTAAAACGCATGAGCATCAATTTAAACTAAGTACTTAACTATTGCAACTAGAGCAATGAACTAGAGAAATTAATCTAAGAACTCAAACAAGATCAACTAGCGTAAACGATGAGCAAATATCTAAAACGTAATGTAAACGAAATGAATTATCCAAGCATGAACAATAACCAAACATTAATTAAACTAAGATTGCGAATTCCAATATCAAAAACATCTAAGGTTTGCACCAAGAAATAACTCAAGAACAATTATTGAAAACTACTACTTAATTGCATAAAATTAAACTAAGAAAATAATTAAAGAGTTTAGAGTTCTTATTTAAACTAAGGAAGTGCAGTAAATTCTCCAGCTATTCCGGAGAGATTGTGTAGATCTTGGCCGAAGAACGAATCTCGAACTGACAAGTGGAAGTAGGAATTTGTGACCGTTGAATCTTCGATCTTGATCGTCTAAGGAGGTTACGGTGTATTGTTTTTGAGCCTACGGACTTAAAGTAATGTTTTAGTGGTGTAATGTGTGTATCGTGTCTGACTTCGTGTCTGGGGGACGGATTTGAGAAGGGTTTATATAATTTTCCCTTGGATTGGAGCATAAGAAACCCTAAACAGTCGCGTCGACCGACGCGGACAGGGGCTCGGCGTCGACGCGTCCGGCGCGCTCGCGTCGACTAGGCATGGGCATCGACCGACGCACCCTAGGATCAATGCTTCAGAGAGTTATGTCGAAACGAGTGTCGACCGACGCACCCTTGGATCGACACTTCAAGAATTTACGTTGGCTTGGCGTCGCCCTGGCGTCGATCGTCGCGGGTCAGGGTCGCGTCGACGCCTACGTAGACCGACGCAACTTCGCAACACGTCTCATTTCCTCGTTCTTTCTGTACTCTTTCACCGGAAAGCTCGTTCTCGACCTTCGAACATCAAGCTTCATCTATTTTCATGCTGAACTCTTCCGTTTACTTAGCTATAAAGTGAAAAACCTCAAATAATCACTTATTTTCATCAATCTAGATCAAAAAGCGGTAAAATAAGCTGGAAGTATAAAGATACGGAAATACGCTTAAACTACCTAACTTATACCAAAAATAATAAGAAAATTTAACTAAAATACTGATAAAAATAAGGACAAATATGCACTAATCACTAATCTAAACCTAATCATCGTCATGAGTTTATAATAAATATAAAATAAAAAGGGATAGAAAATATATAACAAACATCACTATCGAAGACCTCTATCAAAGAATTCCAAGATGTATTCTGGTCTCCTGTCTTGAGTCTCACGTTCGGTTCCTTTTTTGTTTGCGTGCCTACTCCTCGTAATCTGCCTCGTACGAGTCATATCACGTTTATGCCTTCTCTTTTAATCTCATGTAATCTGCTTTGCCTCCTCTTTAAATTTGTTCTCCTCATGGTCAGTTGTCTAGAGGCTATTTTAKAATAGGTAAAGGTGGGCCAATACGTTATTTTAGGCATACAACAATAAAATTTCCAAATATGGAATGACAGTGGATAATCCAGTGTCAAAGACAAACTCAGTGTCAGCGGTCACCACTTAAAAATCATGGCCCAATATCCTTGAAATTGATACAGATTCCAATATCAAAGTATAATAAAGTAAATGTTCCGATAAAAAGAAACATTAATATTGCAAATAAATATATGGTTTTTAACACTTAAAAATATGCGCTTTTTTTTATATCAAAGTTTATAAAGTCTTGATAATTGAAGATTGGTAAATCACTAGATTTGTAAAGAAGAGTAATGTAGATCATGGATTATAGAAGAGATGAGATTTTTATGTGAGAGAAATGAGTTAGGAAAGTGGGGTATTTATAGAAGTGAATAAATAGCGGCCAAACCACTGGTTTTGGTTTAAACCGGCGGTTTGAGGCAATAGTCACTTGATCTAGACTGATAATTTCAAACACAGTTTTGACCAACCCTAACGGCTACTTTTCTACGGTTCAACTGGTAGTTCGAACCGCCAGTCCAACCAATGGTAATTTTTTTTCTAATTTGTCGAATCGGTGGTTAATATTGCCTATTCACAATTTGAAATTAGCTCAAATTAGAAATGGACCGCCTTATTGGCGGTTCTAATTTTTGTTCAAACTGTGATCAATAGTTAACCAAACCGTAGACCGATGGTTTAAGAAAAGAGTTACCAATGTGATTAATGTTAGCTCCATTTCCTATCTGAAGCCTGTTTCCTCCAGCATATTTTGAGGCTATACTCAAATTTGAGAGATCATTTGTGACACGAGCAGTTGCTCCTGAATCAAGAAACCAAAGTGTATCTGAATCGTAATCTGAATGCGAGCTCATATTCCCACTGTTTCCAAAATGTGCTAGATTAAGGGAAGAAATTCTGATTAATTACTGATTAGATTGAGTGTTATTGAAAGAGTTGTCATTTATATACCAACATCTGACTACAGTGTGTCTAGGGATATAGCAAATTTGACAAATAACCTTGTCTCCTCCATTTGATCTTCCACCTCGACCTCTTGAATTCCTGCCTCCTCTACCGCCTTTGAAGTTGTTCCTGCCACCTCTTGAGCTTCCTCTACCTTGTTGATAGTTATTATTGTTAACTCTTACAGTATTGACCTGTGTAGCAACATTGACAGAGGTTTGAGATCCTTCTATATTAATACAAGAAACATTATTGTTGTTTGTCTCCAATATGGATTCATATCTGAGCAAAAGAGCATGTAGTTTAGCTAGTGTGTAAGGCTGAGTCCTAGATTTAACATTAACCATCACTGAGTCATATTCACTTCCTAGTCCAGCCAAAATGTGTAAGATCTAATCCTTTTCAGTGATCTTGTTACCTACGATAGCCAAAACATCACAACAAGCCTTCACTTTTCCTAAATACTCTTTCATAGACAAGGCATTCTTCCTCAAAGATTGTGTCATTATCCTATAATGCATAATCTTGGCCTGAGACTGTGTGGCAAAATTGTTCTCAAGATCAGACTTTATTTATTTGGATGTATTAAAACCAACAGTCAAAATAAGGATACTTTCACTCAAAGAAGACAGAATTTATGAGGCTAAGATCTGATCCTACCTTTCCCATATAGAAAAGAGAGGGTTTCCGTGATTTTCTCCTTCATTAGTTTATAAACTATGGTGGAGCTTAAGATCCTTTCTTGATAAATGCTTCAAGGCCATAGCCCTTGATGGTTGTCAAGGCTTGTTGTCTCTGGATCAAATAATTATTCTCATCTAATTTGGTTGAAATGAGTTGACTTTAAGGATAAACGATTGGAGGTAGGGGTGAGAAGGTTTGAGCTAAGGAGGAAAAGATATTATCAGACATCTTGACATAATAGGATATCAGACTCAGGCCTTCAATCCTACTCTGATACATGATAGAATAATGGCGAGCTCATGGCGAGCTTATGTAAGTAAATGGCAAGCTTATAAGATTTCATTATAAAACTTTTGATCGATGTCTTTCATACCTTAAAGCAGCGAACCATACAACTATATATAACAACTCAATTGATTATAGTTGCCATAGAATATGTGGCTAGAAATGTTACAATACATCCTAACAATGGCTACCTATAATGTGTGGCCAATAATGCTACAGTCCAATCTGATAACTGTAACAGGTTGGATTGTACTGAACTAGGGCTAACATCATCTGATGTAGTCGCAGCGGGCTCTTATGGCGACCTCTCATACAACCTATCAGATCGGTACTCATGCGGCCTAAAGTTATCAGGTCGCTGATCAGGTTTGTACTCGTACGACCTGAATCCATTAGGTCGATCTGGTTTGGATTGATGTTTAACAATAATCTATGAGAAAAGTTCGATTAGCAGAACTTATTATTAACTTGGACAAATTCATAAGTTATTGTGATTAATCATTACTAGATTTAGATTGTGTTATAACTGACCAAAAACTAGATCCGCTACTTGAATCGATTAATTTAATTTTCTTTCACTTTTTTTGTCATTTGATGTTTTTATTTCCATTTAGTTGAATATGGAATTTTATCTGACCAATGACGTGGAGAAATTGGACATGATTTGAACGTTGATTTTTTTTTTCCATTTTGGACCAAAATTCCAAAGAGTGGAGATTGGATACCAAATATATTTTAGAAGGTTATATCTTATTTTGAGTTTAATACAATAATTAGCTCATTACTTTATCATTTTTATTAGGCTCATTTCTTTTACATATTGATATCTTCATAAATAATACAATGTACATCAATAATTTTGTATTTGAAAATTAAATGTCTTAAACTATAAAAACAAATTAAATGTGTTTTGTACAGAGTCTAATTAAATAATAGCGGAATAATAATATAAAATACTTTTTATTAAAACTTTTAACTACAAGGAATAAATCCTTGTAGTCGTGCCTCAAGTTGAAAAGATCCTTATTAGAAAACGTGTACCAAAGATTATATTTGAAAATATAAACAACTAGTTACACTACAAAAAACTCCTATCGAGTATGATTATTCTAAAACAGCAGTACTCTTCCAAAAGTTAAGAATCACAACCTCCAGGATTGGATCTTAATAAAAATACAAAAGCATGAAAGAAAAAAAATTCATTCAACAGAGTGTTAGTGACGATGTTACAACACTAGTACGTAGTTACACCAGCGTCTATATAGATTGTTGTTGATCGAATAAAATGATGTCAACTCTGCTTTTTTTTCTTCATGTATTCTCTGTGTTCTCAGCATATTGAGTTGTAGAGCAAGTCCTCACCTTTATATATACAACTTTACTTGCAAATCAAACCTACAAATGAAGGAAAAAATATATAATATATTGCAAGTAAGTTACTTTAATAAGGAAATAGGATAAAATCTAAGACTTCTAATAATAATGTATTGCAACATACGAATTCTAACTGGGATAAAGAGAGATATCACTAAACTAATTCTAATACTATACAAGATAATTGCCACATAAAATAAGTTTAAAATATTTACTAAACAATTAATATCTCTAATATACCTGACAAGAAAGTCAAAATAATATCTGAACAAAATAAACTTTAGGGGATAAATTCTAGACAAAACAAAACCTTGAAGGTAATAAAAGTCTTTTACGTATCACACAATGTATTAGACTACTCAATAAATTGAAAGTCTTGTCACATATACGAAGGACATGTACGTGGACTTATCAATCTCCCCCAGTTTATCTTTCTTTGCCAAAACATATATCATGAAAATCACAAGTATGAACTTGAATAATCATCTAAAAAAACTCCCTTTAACTTGCTGAAGTATAAAAACAAAATATCAAAGATCATAAAAGCAATCATGCAAATATTACAAATAAGAAATAAAAATAACTACCACCAAATAAAATATCTCTAGAAAAAGAGATAATAACCCAAAGTAAAGAAGAAATTACCTTTGGTATAGTAGCGGAAGCTTCAAGATCAAACTCTTTCTCATCCTTTTCAGCATCCACTCCATTATGAAGTCTCATAAACAAACCAGCACTACAATGAATAATATATATCAAACTCCCCCTAAATGTGTTATTGTCATATCAACACCATTGTGAAGCAACATTCGTAGTAGCAGAAACTCCCCTTAAATTAAGCACACCTCCACTAACAATATATGCACCAGCAACTCCATCATCATCATCATTAACTACTCCCCCTTTACTATATCCCCCCCTTTTTGGTTAGAAAGCTCAAAATTCAAAAGTACGCCAATATAAGAGGAATGGAGGGCAATGTGATGAGCAATAACGAACTCCGCAATTTACACTTATCCCTGTAAAAGGATTGAGACATGGGAACAAGCACACCAGGCACAAAAACTGCAAAATCAGAAATGTTGAAAGGAGTGTTGGCGGGAATATTAGTGACACCCGAAGCAACATTCTAAGAAACATCAAAATCAACAATAGGCAAAGAAGATATAGTACAACTAGAACCATGAAGACTTGTCTTCATCATCAAAGTAGCTTATCGGAAGATCAGAAGATGGTTCTTGGCATTCAAAATGGAAATGATGACCATAAAGAACCCTAGTTGGCTAGTAGAATGAATACGAGGGACGTAGTCTTGAGACATCAATACTCGATAGATAAGACTAAGAAATGGTAGAGACCACATCGATAACGTACTTGTGGAAAAGAACATCACATTATTACATACCTGTAAGCCGAAAGAAAATGACATCCCAGTAATAAGTAGATAAAACACGCGCGCATGAGTCTCAATGAATTGGGAATTGTTCATCAAGGGAAATGATTTTGCATGACATATTTATTGTAAAAATCCATAGAAAGGAGACAATCATGAATAAGTGAACAGAGAGGAACAATTATCATGCAAATCACCCATCAAAAACTAGATCATATGCCATGGAAACTTGAAAAGCATAATATCATCTATGGTATGCAATAAACGAGCTCAAGTAAATTATTCAAATTATAAAAAATAAAATAGGCTAAGTGCATACATTTTTCTTTAATCAAGGAGCGACCATAGCACAAATCTAATCATAAACAACCCTAGAATAAAAAGGTACATGAAAGATGTTACTAGTATCAAAAATATAACTGGGTGTTGGCTCCATTGTTGGAACATCCTTAGCAACATCTCCAGTAACATCTGTAGTAACAACTCCAACAACATCTTCCAAAACTAAACTGACCTTATTATTCCTGGTATAACTATCAACAACATCATAATTAAGCATTGGAAGTCCAGAAACATTCTTCTCAGTATCAAATTTCTCACATGAGATATCAGGAATAGTACTCGACCGAGGGCTATAGGGACTAGAAACAATGCCCTTTCCCTTTGTAAGACATAAAAACACATGGATAATAGTTTCACCATACATCAGGCTAGAAATCAGATCAGTAGAAGAAGGGGAACGTCATGCCATAAAAAGAAATGTATTTGAATCGGAAGAATCAGAACTAACATCCAAAGGTATATTTGATGAAGAATATTTAAAAATGTCAGTAGCAACTTGTATTGACACTTGGCGAATCAGGACTATTTGGGATGTTAGTAACACCAGCAACAACATTCGCACCAACATCAACGGTGGCATCTCCCCATATATTCGAATTTCCTCCAAACTTCTTCTTCTTCTAGAGAATGAAATCTCTCTTATTTTGAACACCATCTCAAAAGCACCAAACCCATTGTCGAGGAGGTGTTTGGACTTGCAAGAATACAACATGTATGTGGACTTGAGAGATTCATGAATAAGCACAAAGCCTGGAGGAGACTCCACATTGATCTCATTGTACTTGTCAAAAGGTAACAAGACAACAAATGTTTCAGTTTGTTAGGCAAGATGAACTATGGCGGTGGATGACATAAGCAGCTATGGCAGTGAGTGAATAACCAGAGAGTGAGATGGTGATGGAGTAAGCTCAAAAGTTTGAAAAGTAGTAGTCGGTTGTGATTGATTAGCTGGAGGTGGTGAATTAAGGACATGAGGATGCAACGATCACCAGAAATCAGAAGATGTTACCCCATATGTTGCAACACCCTTTGACACACCATGTGTGGCATATCCAGCAGTGATCGAAGTAGTCATAAATGATGATGGATTAAGTGGAAATCCAGACACGGTGGTGGAGCTATACAGGTTAGAGGCATAGGTGGAAGTGGACAAACTCTTGCTAGGGCTTCGAACTAATGACTTGACACCTGAAAAGAGCTTACACAATCTTGCACGAAATATGTCAATCACAAAAATCACACCACAATAAACAACTCACAAATATTTGAGAATATGTGAAACATGCGTGTGATAATGAGAGGCCACATACATATAGATATATTAAACCTAAGAGTTCATAAAAGTACTAAACCTAGAAGAGTCCCATCTAGAAAAGAATCTAGAAACATAAAAAAGAAATATATCTAGGTTAAACTCCCTCGTGATATGGAAACCTAAAATTACAAAGGGGATAAAAAGCACCTTTCACACAAGTCACTATTTGATGAAAGTTCTTTGTTTAAAATCATACCAATTCTGCCATATCCAACACAAATGTGTATAACACCACGAGATCTAAGTCTCAAAAGTCTTCTAAATGGAGAAGAGATTCACATCCACACATTGCACGAGCCAAATTTTAAAAAACAGACAAATATCACCAAGTGATGCATGTCCTTAAGAAATTATGACTATAATATGATAAAGGAAAATTTTCACACAGAAATTTGGTAAAACACAATTGCTACACAATATAGTCCCAGATGTAATGACATTTGACCACAAAGTCAATGAATTGAAACTCCTTCAACTAGTTAATGACATAGTCATATTAAGTTACATGTGTGGATTATGTATTTTGTGTCCCCGAGTAATAGTACCTCCACTTTTACAACAACGGAAATAAAATAAATATCTCATAAGATCAAATTGATCATTGATTTGATTTATCAATCTATCCTTCACCCCTTTTAAGATGTTTAGGACTTCCTTCATAATACAAGATATTAATTTTGAAAGAATCGAGAGAAGTGCATGTTTCTATGAAAGATAACTCACAATTATTTTTGAAACTTTAAACCCATTTAGACTTTGGAAAAGAATCTAAAGTAGTTAGATACTTATGCAAGGTATGCCTAAAAATATGAAAATAAGTAAATAAGAACTTCATATATAATGTTACGACAAATGTGAGGTCAGGTGTCACAACATGCAGGAAAACATTCATTCAGACCACCTATAGAAAGATTTTCTTAAATAAGACCCATCATACTCCAATGCTTTGGTGCTAATGTCTACCTGCCAATTTTTAGTGTTAATATACTCTATGCGAATAATGTCTTTCTCAACCAAATCTCATATAGTGTGATAATGAGAAACGATGGGTTCTGTACTAGAGTGTTGAACAGTTTTCTTTAATATGTTAGTCACACTAGAGTTATCGATAAAAATAGTTAATGCAATGCTTTTGTTATTTTTCAAGATTTTAACAACATAATTTTGTTCAAAAGAGAGTGCAAAATGGAGAGATCTTACTATAGTACATTCTGATGATGTACAACTCATAATTACCATCTTCCTAGGGTAGTCACTGCCTCTACATTAAGAACAGTGCTAGCAATAACCAAACCATCATTAGAAATAGTTTGAGCTTCAGCAACTTTGAATGTTACTCCTTGTGTTGAAACACCTGCAGTAACACTGAACTTCAAAAGGTCAGATTTTACAAAACCATTTTGAATAACATCCTCAGCCTGAGATGAAAAATATTCATAGAAATGGACTCACATTAAGTCATGATAGATGTTGATTCAAATGTTGGAATATTTAGCAACATATCGAGTTAAATACTTTTAAGTGCATTGATCTTATACATGTCTAGGCTGGAATCATGCACATTAGCAAAAGCAGAAGAGTCAAAATAACCTTCCATGCATCTTTTAGAAATATTGATAAACGAAGCACTAAAGGTGATCACTCTAGTCCAAAAATTACACAAACAAGAAGTATAATTATCAGAACACTCCAAAAATAACCACAAATTAATTTCAAAATCAACTTTTTTGCAACATTTTGACCATTCAAAATAAAGCAAATGCACTCAAAAACACAAAGACAAGCAGTGTTTAGTGCTTCAATACAAATTTTTTTTGTCAAATAGTTTGAAACTAACAAAACATTAGCAGATTTTTGAAAAGTACAATAATTTATATTGACCAACTTAACCCAAGGTGCAAAAGATTCATGAGAAAATTAAACGCTATCAAACAAGAACGAAGATTTCTCAAAAACCACATGATGACTCAATTGGATTTCGGTGACTCTCAAATTATACACTTTAAAAACCTTTTTAAATAAAACATCAAGTGATTCAAGAGTATCTGAATTTTCATCAATAAACACAATCCAATTGAATAAAAAGTTATTAAAAAGAACAAGAAGGTACTCCATACCACATAGACTTTTACATTCAATAGATGGACAACATCTAAGGCAAGATAACCAGAGACGGAAACACCCTTCTTCATATGAGTTTCAAAAGTTAGTTTACCATTAAGATAAGCAAGACCGAAAATACTAACTTTAATGTTAAGTTTAGGTAAATCACAAGCAGCTTCAAATTTAATCAATTTTTTAATCATTATCAAATCCACATCCCCATCTTTTGGTGCCATAAACCAAGAATATAAATACTAGCAACACAATAAGATTGGATACTATGAAATAGGTAGCAATGATCAGTTGCTCTTAAAACTGCAAGAGAATAAGTGTTAGAGAAATCAAACACTTCACAAGATTTTTTTACCAAACTTCACATATAAACCATCATTACAAAGTTGGTTTCTACTAAGGAGGTTAACCACAAACCCTTTAGTAAGAAAACCAGTATAGATCTTGAGCAAATCAATATCATTAAGAGTACATTTACCAACTATATTTCATGAAGACTAAAACTAACATAAACTGACTTTCGTTTAAAAACTCATAATTGGTCAAAAAAAATTCAAAATACCTATCAAATATCAAGTATAACTACTACTAAAAAGCAGTAAACTAAGAAATTTTTTACATAAGTGAGGTGTAGACCACATTACAATTAAAATCTAAATTCTTAACCAAAATGGTTCGGATGTTACTGGGAATGTTACTGGAAAACACCAACATTTCCACCAACACTAATTTTTCAGAAAATCTTTGAGCACGATCAGATTCATTTCACCAACAAAAAGTTTAATGTATCTGAAATCAGAACAACAATGAGAAATAAGTCGACGTTGTCTTGAAACTGATTTTTTTTCTTAAAAGAACGATTCACATTAGTTGGTGTCGATGAATACTCGACAAACTTTTCTTTAATAAAAATAAGTTTTATAAAAGCAAAACCAAGTTTGTCAAACTTATTACACATAAAAATAACCTCGTCAAGTTTTATTTTTACCTTATCTAACATAGTAAGGGAAACAGGGGTGTTACCAAGATCAAACTTAACATGAATATCACTCTCACTATGTTGGGTACCTCCATCTAAAAAAATATCAGAATCTCAACCAAAAGTGGTGCAGTTAAAAAATTATGGACTGAATGTTAATGGTGGTGTGGCAACATCCTCACCAACATCATGAACAATAGTACAAGGAGTGACGACCTCTCCATCCAGAGTTGTGAAAAATAAGTTTTCTCAACATTAGAGTTAGACTCTACTTCATTAGATTTATAGTCACTTAAACTAGCCTTGAAGATATTTCTAGTAAAAGAACCAGCAAATTTAAAATCAAAGTGACCAAAACGAGAACATGCACGATATTCTAAACGCTCAAGAGTTTTAAAATCCTCTATCAAGGGATTAGAGCCTCTTCAAGTTTTTAAAAATGTAGAGTTTTAAGAAGTTTTGGGCATGGGTAGCATAGAGTTTGAAATAAGTGTTTGACTACCACCCTTAAAAAAATACTCATACGTTTACAAAATGAAACACATTCCTTACAAAAAAGATAGAAATCATCCGCTATATTTGTACTTGTAAGAAAATAAACAATTGAATTATCAAAAACTTTACAAGTTTGATTATCAAATCCCACATTCATATTGCTATCATAAAGTTGACTTATGTTAATTAAATTAACCGTAAGTCCACCAACAAGAAACACGTTTTGAAGCTTTGGAAGGCCTTTGATATTTAACATCTCTTTACTGATGATTTACCTATTGTCTCCACCTCCGTAAATCACTTTCTCTCCGTATTATGTCTCAAAGTCCATCAAATACTTACACGTACTCATCATATGAATTGTTATCAAAATACCAGGACCATGAAATCATATGCTTAAAAGAAGTATAAACAAAGTTACACTTAACATTATATTTACAAACCCGGACAGATTTAAATTTTACGGGAGGTGTTGGTGTTGGTGTCGGTGTTACTGCTGAGACTGTCCAACACCAGGACCAATACTGAACTAGTAGATCTCTTATTAACGTTTTAGCTTTAAGTTTTCGACAATAAGGTTTAATATGTCTAGGTATACAAAAATGATGTCAAATATATTTACGCTTATGGCGTTTTGATTTTTTAGAAGCTTTAGACAAGTTTTGACTTGATGTTTCACAAGACTCTTTTAATTTAATAAAAATAGAAGTTTTAAATTGAATACCAGCCTTACATTTAACTGATAAAGATTTATCAAATTTAGTCTCACTGGTACTCGTCTTCTTTAAGATTTTAAGATAAAAATCAAGTTAAGATTTAATATTACCAAGTTCATCATATTGTCGTGAGAAGCACCTCCAAATGAGAGATAGATGCTTTATGCTCATCGTTTTCATGACTCGGTCACTCGTTCTTCTTGATAAGAGATTTGACCTTTTAAACCAACTTAACCCAGTTTTGACACAACTTCTTATATGCCTCTATCACAATGGTGTCCTCGTCATCGGGATTAGAGGTGTAAATTCGGTTGTAACCGATCGGCTTTTTAATCACCAATTACAAAAACCGGTGGAACCCGAATCGAAATCGAACCATTGGAGAACTGGTTACTATTCCGATTTTAGAAATCGCCGGGTTTTTTTATAACCGGCGTTTTTGGTTTTTTTTTTTTTTTTTTTTTTTTGTATTTTGAAGTAAATTAATAATAATGAGTAAAAAATAAACGATAAACTTAAATAAAAAATGAAGAATTAATATTTTTTAAAAGGGAGTTTTAAAAAATGACTTGATTTTAATTCTAATATTAGAAATTAAAAGTCAAGACTTTAACTTTTAATATTGGAATTAACTTGCCTATGTATTCTCAAGAGAAATCAAAGTCCACGTAGTTTGTGGGTTTTATAATAGCTTTAAAAATATTTAAAAAAAGGACTTGATTTTAATTCTAATATTAGAAATTTTTAATATTGGAATTAACTTGCCTACGTATCCTCAAGAGGAATCAAAATCCATGTAGTTCGATTTTTATTTTTTTTTGAAAAAAAAATAATTTAAAAAAAATATTTTTTAAAGGACTTGATTTTAATTCTAATATTAGAAATTAAAATTTAAAAGTTTTAACTTTTAATATCGGAATTAACTTGCCTACGTATCCTCATAGATGAATGAAAGTTGACGTTTTTCTTATACTCACCGTACTTACCTACGTGGATAGTGGAGGAGGCTTGTATTTGTTCATCTGTCGCCATCGTTGCTTCCTAAAGTGCTATCGTAATGGTCGCTCTCTTCACCTTCATCCAGTTGTAGTTCTTGTTCATGTTTTTTGACTTTAATCCATTCATTCATTAACACTTGGTTTTCTAAATTATTAGGCAATAAGGTAGAATGTCGATCATCCAATAAAAAGCCTCCCGCTCTAAAGGTTTGTTCAACAAAAACTGTTAAAATAAGAACGGCGAGAATCTCTTTTGCAATCCTAGAGAGTGTTGGAAAAATAGTGGCTAGTCTCAACCAAAATTGCACAAGATCAATATTACCATCGGGCCTTTTCGATATAGTCCCCAATTCAAAATTACCTAAATAAGATTCTAATTCTTGAGTTCGACTAGCCCTAGCTCATTGCCATTTTCACTTAGTATCCTTAATTAACCTCATATATGGGGTTAGAGCTTGTCGAGGGTTGTTCGGTCTTACATTAGAAGTAGTAGTGGGGGAAAGGAAATGTGAAGGTGGCGTATTAACATCACTACAATATTGATTATTTTCATGGAAAATATAAAGATTGTTTATCTTATTTAGTATAATTTAAGGGGCTAGGAGTCTCAATGTTTGAACTTTCTAAAAAAAGTTCCTAATGCATCATAATAAACTGTAAGCAGGATTTTTAAACCTTTGGCTTGATAATCCAAGTTTAAAATTTTCACAATCAAAAAAATATCGATAATGTATAGGAAATATTAGACCTATTTCATCAACATACTATTAATGCAACCACCTAATTGAGGCGAATCGAGTAAATTGTACTAATAAGAACAATTTAAATACATTGATCGAGAAGAAGTGTAGAAGTAGGATAATAAACACCGAATAAAGTCACGGTTGCGTCGTTAAATTTTGTAAAAGAGACATCATATTATAACAATCATCCCAATCATGGGTAAATAAAAAGAAATCGATATCTTGATTAGCAAAAAAAGAATACAACGCCTCTCTATATTCAAAAGAGTCATTTAACAATTTATAAGTTGAGTTCCAACGATTTGTACATTAATAGAAGATTTTTTGGATGTAAACCATTGTTTTTGCAATATTTTGCCATTTTTTTGAATATGAATCATTTTTTGCAATATGAAATACCACACTCTTAATCGTAGCAGTTTAAGTTTTGAAAGTAGGTAAACCATCTTGAACACATAAATTCAAAATATGAAAAATGCGTCTAACATTAAAAAAATTCCCCACTAATAGAAGGTTGACAAAAGGTTTTTAGCAATTCTAAACTAACCTTATTAGCAGCGGCATTATCAAATGAAATTGAAAATGCTTTTCTACCTAAATGATACTCGGATAAAATTGTGAATATTTTGCGAGAAATATTGACTGCGGTATGTGCACTATTAAACTCTCTATATGCAATCATACATTTTACAAAGTCCAAGAATTATCAATTCAATGACATGTAATTCTTATGTAATTATTATTATAATGGAAATTCATCCAAATATCCGAACATATTGAGACACTATGTGGCAAACTATCAAATATGGAGGTCAAATTCAATTTATATTCATCAAACATCTTATCGAGATCACGATTCACCTTATTACATGAAAAGATAGTGCTACATGGATTAAATGCACCTCTAGTATAATTTTCATAATGACTAGTATGCGGATGATTAAAAGAAAGATCCATAATGGAAACAAATCTTGTAAGAAACTTTCTATGACCACTTTTTCTATATTGAAATAAATTAGAATGCGTACCTTGACCGCAGGCCTTAGCGGTAGAAGAAGACGAGAAGTTTATTTGAGTTTGAGAGCTATTAACGCCATATTTGTCTGAATTCTTCTTCTCCATGTGCGCAATCATCAACCCGTAGCCAATATTTTTTTAAGTATCAAAGGCATAGTGACTCTTCCAATAATAACATTTTGCCCGAGGCACACCATCAGTTTTTTTTTTTTTTTTATGAATAAAAATCTAAAGATGGGGGATTGGTATGAACTCCGCCCCTTCGCCTTCAATTTTCTTGAAGCTAGTGGAAGCATATCACAGTAAGCACCCTCTTCTTCCTCATCTTCATCAAGATCGACATGGGTCAGCAGTTCGGATTCATCAGAAGTGGGTAAATTCTCACTGAAATTGATTTGACTATATAATTCATCAATTTATTGCGCCGTCATCTCGTGGGAAACATAATCGTCGGAAACGGACGAAGGTTCTCGAGGAGATCCTCGAGAACTTCAACGAGATCCTCCAGTAGTATTAGTATTAATATTACAAGAAGATCTTACCATAATAAATATTATAAAAACGAGAAGAAGATCGGTTATTGATAGAATTTTCTCATAATTTAATAACTTGAAACTTGAAAATATAAGAGAAGAAGATGATTAGATATGAATTTATGTGAGAATTTATGTTGGATAGGGGATATTTATAGGTATAGATATAGCTAAAAAAATTTTTGAGAAAATAGCCATTGGAAACCGCCGGTTATCGGTTCGGACCGGCCAGTTTTGGTTAACCGAACAGTTTCATTCCCATAGCTATTTTCTAGCTGTTAATCATCAATGGCTCTATCATTCGAGCCGTTGATTTCAAATGGCCTCGAACAAACCGATTTAATCGCCTTGTTTTGTTTTTGTTTTTTATTTGGTCAACTGACAGTTTAAACGGCTGATTTCAGTTCCAAATATACAAAAATACTTCGAGACGAAACTGAACTGCCGGAAATCGGTTCACGGGTTTAGTTTTAACCAAAACCAGTGGTCAGTGATTAATTGAACTGTTGACCACCAACGGGAACCGGCGATTCGTTGGTTAACTGGAACTGGTTCAACAACTCTAATTGGGATCCTCAGCCTTCTTCTTTCATGTAGCAATAGTTGTGGAACTAAAACGCACAATGTTTGATTTAAAAAAAGGTGTTTGACACATAAAACAACTAGATGAATCTATAAGCTTGCACTCAAGATCAACACTTAATGTTTTCAAGTGCCCGCCAATGATACCAATTGAAAGAATTTCAAGCCCTAATTCACTTGTTTGTTCTATAGTAACAATTAAAATAATTTAAACAATCAAAACAAACCTAGTGTGTTTTGTACAGGGTGTAATTAAATAGCGGCGGAATAATTAAAAAAAGACACAAGGTTTTAAAACTGTCAACTAAAAGAAATAAGTTTTTTAATTATGCCTCAAGATGAAAAGATCTTTACTAGAAAACATGTATTAACGATTAAATTTAAAAATATAAATAACTATTAAAGACTACGTAAAACTCCTATCGAGTATGATTGTTCTAAATCAACATTATTCTTCAAAATGTTAAGAATCGCAATCTCCAGGATTGAATCTTAATAAAAAAAAAAGCAAAAGTATGGTAGATGATACGACATCAAATATTCACATCGGCAACATGCAGGTAATTATGTGGATTCAGTAAGCGACCTCATTTTCTAGAAGGTGCAATATTTCTGGGAGGTGGGCGAGCTGTCCTGGGGAGCAGCGACCTCTCATACAAGACTAGCAAGCTCTTATGTGAGGTGGAGAGCTCTTACGATATATTATGGTAGCTCGGCACTGAGTGGTAGCTCGGTGTTGCGGGCTGGATTTCATGGTTTTGGGCCTAGTTGGGCTATCTTATAGGGTCCCGGCGGTCTAAATGGCATAGTATAGACATGGGCTTATGGTTATTATGGAAACTTGGCATATATGAGAAACCCTAATTCTGAGTCGGTCGCTATTTATGGAATTATAATCTCAATAGGAGAGGGGAACCCTAGATTGGGAATACTTCTCCTATTTATATAAAGAGGACTCAGGACTCATTCTTTCTCTTAAAGTTAATTTCACATCCTACGTATTAAGCTCTCACACATTATTGATCTCTCACACATCTCTCTCGAACTACAACTGACTTAAGCATCGGAGGGCCTACATCGGAGCCGTCCACCGCCTGGCTTGGGTTTTATTTTGCAGGTTTGATCAGGTCGCCAGGAGCTTTCTGGAGGTCTATCAGGTCGTTGATCATATATTCAAAGTCATTACTTTCTATTCTTGAAGCACCAATCTTTTTGGTCGCATCAAGTGGCGTCGTCTGTGGGAAAGAGGGACATCGAGTCCTTGAGCAAAAAGCGTGAGATTTTTTACGAACAAAACATAAAGGGGAGAAACGTCACAGCTCGAACTTTGAATTCCGATGTGGAGGCAAGCAAGGCGAAAGAGGGAGACAGAGGAAAACAGATAGAGGAAGAATAGGCGACACCTCAAGGAAGCACAACGAATTGAACAACCACGCCCACACCCCCATCATCACCTAGAAAGCAAAAAAAGGAAAAACCAAAGGGGGAGATGATATGCGAGAAATTATGAGATATTTAATGGTTTAAAAATATACTTTTATGAGTTTCATATTGTCATATATAGTTATTTCTCATTTATATATTCTTGTGGATGGATGAGCACCAATTGCATATTTTTCATTTATCTTGTAATATTTTGTTGCTCGATTGGTGTGACGATGATTCAAGGATCACTACAAAAAAATCCAGCAATTCTGACGGCCAAATCCGTCAGGTTCCGTCAGTATATGAAATACTGACGGATAATGGCCGTCAGTATTTTTATGTTCAGGATTCTAGTATCCTGACGGGAAAATATACCCGCCAGGAATGCCGGTCTGACGATGGCTGTCCGGGATGTGCTCGTATTTCCACCCTGCTGGGTGGATACGAGCCTCGTGTATAGTCCTGAGATAGGTCGGCAAGTCCTTCGACGGACTTCGTAACCTAAAAATTAATAAGTTTATTTCAATATATGTCAAATAATTAAAT
>BMAC01000933.1:68963-133013 GCA_014905375.1 Phtheirospermum japonicum
GCGGATGCCTTGACGGCTTTGCCCATCAGCATAAACCCGCCAGTATTTCTGTCGAGTTTGCCCTGCCAGGAATATCTGATGCTTTACTAGCAGGTGTGCCGTCAGTATTCCTGGCGGGACCAACCGCCAGGAAATACTGGCGGGTTGGCCGTCAGTATATATTGAAAACATAACAAAATTGATATGTTACTTACCTATTTCCGAGCACATATACCTCGATCCCGGAAGTCCTGACCTCTGTACCAGGCGTGCTCGTCCCCGCCTCATCAGACGGGGTAGGTGGAACAGTATCATCGAGGTCCATGTCGGTGGCATCATCCTCATGGTGTCCCGAGGATGATGAGCCTAGAGAAACCCGACGATGATGATGACCTCTGCCAAGCATCTATCATACAACATAGTTTTATTAATAAATAAAATTTTACATAATTATATATATATATATATATGTGTGTGTGTGTGTGTGTGTGTGTGTGTGTTTATATGATTGTCCAGATTATCATTGACACTCATAAAATCTTCAAACCTCAGCCTTAACTTTCAGACTCATCTCCGTAGCTTTCTTCGTCTTCTTCAGTTAAATCTAGTTCATCCCTTTCTGACTCTTCTAAATGATCATTGACCGACTCGTCGTGTTCGTGATTGAGAGGGTCGTTTAATTAGAAGTCAACATCCTCTAATTGTATTGCAGGAAATATTTCTACAACATCTTCTTAGAATGACTGTTGTTCAGGCACGCGAGGCTCGATATAATCCACCGTTGATCGAGCTTTGATTTGACAAGTTGCCCACCAATCTAGTTTGTCTCGCTTCAAACTCGGATACGAACTGTAGTGCACTTAAGTTGCTTGGGATGCGAGTACAAATGGCTCGTATCGATTGAATCTACGTTTATGATTGATGTCAACGAGCTTATATTGAGGGTGAATTTCCGTGCCGGCTGGAGTTGGATCAAACCACTCACATTTGAACAAGAGCGTCCTTCCATTCGTTTGAAGCCTGTGATACTCCAATTGAACAACTTCCAGAAGACGATCGTAATAACCCATGTAATCTGGCCCATAACTTGTTCCTCGTATACAAACTCCTGTGCTCGACGTTGATCGTTTAGAGCCATATGAGAGCGTGTGAAATCTATATCCATTTATCTTACAAGCGTTGAATGTGTTCACAACACGTGATGGACCATACGCAATTAACCTCATATAATCGTCATTTACATTGTTCAAAGGATCTCGTGCCTAAAATAATTTTATGTTTTCAAATGTTATAATATATTTTAATTGCCACGTAATTTTAAAGATAATTGAAACTCACGTAGCTCTCAAACCAAACAGGAAATTCAGCTTCCACTTTTCTAGCCAGTGCCTCATTTGTAATGTTTGGTTGGTGACATTTAATACCATCTTCGAACAAACTACACATTTAGATTAAAATGAAGAATTATTATAATATTTAATTAATAGATTATGATAATTAGGGGTGCAACGAATTTGAATTGTCAACCTGATAAATTGTTGGAGTTTAGCACAATTTAGATATCTTCGGGCCTCGGCCAATTCTTCATCCGTAAAGAATCTTTTCCCTGCGTCTAAGAAAGTTTCACTAGTATTTTTGAAAATAGATAAAACGTTTGTATCGTCGTCTTCATCATTTTGAACTTMTTCATTACGATTTAAGTTTGTCCTTTTTGTGGAGACATTATCGTCGAAGTAGTACGAAACAAAACTCAACGCCTCTTCAACTAGATATGCGTTTGCTATCGAGCCTTCAACACACACTTTATTCCTTACATTGTTTTTCAACTTGCGAAGATACCTCTCGAAAGGATACATCCACCTATATTGCACTGGACCAGCAATTCTCGCTTCGTATGGTAAGTAGACGGGCAAATGTTTCATTGAATCGAAGAAACTTTGTGGAAATATCATCTCAAGTTGACAAAGTATTAGGGGAATGTCACGCTCTAAACGACTCATATCAGCAGTTCCAATGACTCTCGCACTCAGATCTCTAAAAAACAAACTTAACTCTGTTAATTCCTTCCACACGGGATGAGGAAGCAGTTCTCGAAATGCAATTGGGATCAACCGCTGCATAAACACGTGACAGTCATGGGTTTTCATCCCGTACAATCTCAACCCTTTCATATCAACACAGCGACCTAGATTTGATGCGTACCCATTAGGAGATTTGAGAGCCTTTATCCATTCACACAATGCAACTTTCGACGGCTTATCGAGCGTGTACGACGCTTTGGGATACTTTCCTGATGAGTCTGCATGAAGTTCGAGACGGTGACAGTATTCTGCTAACTCATCTCTTGATTTCGAAGTGTCTTTTGTCTTCCCTTTGACATTCATCACCGTGTTAAACACATTATCAAAAATATTYTTCTCAATGTGCATAACATCTAGATTATAACGAATCAAGTTAGTGCTCCAGTAAGGCAAGTCCCAAAAAATACTTCTTTTTCTCCAACCACTATTCTTCGCTATTAGTCCGTTCACATGTTCGTGGTTTTCATCGGTTACCTTCAGAAGTCCAAGCCGTTCAATTTCGGCCAAACCTCTGTTCCAGAACGCAAGTGCAGCGGCAGAGCTTCAACCTTTCTATTTTTTCTAAAAAAAATTTTATCTTTACGAAGTCGATAATCACATTCTAGAAATTTATGATGGTTATCAAACCATGATTGTTTCATGCTCTTTTGCAAGGTAAAAGCATCTGAACGCTCCATGCAGTACGGACAAGCTATTCGACCGGCCGTACTCTAACCGGACAACATCGAGTATGCAGGAAAGTCGCTAATGGTCCACATAAGGGCCACTCGCATCTGAAAGTTCTGTTTTTTAGATACATCATACGAGAGAGCACCGTCGGACCACAGCTGCTTCAGCTCCTCAATAATTGGCTGTAGAAAAACATCTAACTTATCTTTAGGGTTTTGTGGGCCCGGGACGAGAACGCTGAAAAACATACAGTGCTCTTTCATGCACATCCAGTGAGGCAAATTGTATGGTGTGAAAATCACCGGCCACGAAGAGTATTGTTTTCCGAAACTTCCGAAAGGTTGAAATCCGTCTGTACATAGATCCAGTCTTACGTTTCGAGTTTCAGCGGCGAACTCTGGATGAGTTTGATCGAAGTGCCTCCAAGCCTCAGAATCTGACGGGTGGTGCATGACACCATCCTCTACCGTATGTTCTGCATGCCACCGCATATCCTTTGTCGTTATTTTAGATGCGTACAACCTCTGTAGGCGTGCCGTTAGAGGAAAGTAAAACATCCTCTTGTACGTAATTAAGTTGGACTTGCGCCTTTTAGCTTGTCCCTTCTTCGCGGGTTTAAACCGTGGATGATCACAAAACTTGCACTTATCCAGATTCAAATCATCCTTCCAATAAATCATGCAGTTCTTGACACAACAATCTATCTTCTCTACCGGTAACCATATACCTCTCAACAACTTCTTACTTTCRTAGAAATTATCTGCAACATTTTTGTCTTTTGGCACGATCTCTTTGATTAAATCAATAAATTGATCATAACATTTCTGAGAAATGCCATGCTCCGATTTTAAATTCATAAGACGGGCAACTAAAGATAATCGATTGTGTTTCTCGTAGCCGGGATACAGAGGGTTTTTTGCAGCTTTCAGAATATCGAAAAATTCCTTCGCCTCAGGATTAGGTGGTTCATCCAACTCAATGTCATTCATATCAAAATTAGGACCGACAACATCTCGCACCATATCGGCGTACGCATTTGATGATGATCCCCCGATTTCAATATCAGCAGGTGATGAGACGTGATCTGTTTCTCCGTGATGAGTCCAATTGTAATAATCAGCAATGAACCCTTTGGTACCGATGTGATATTTTATCTCATCGATAGACCTATAACTAGAGTTCCTACACTTAGTTCGTGGGCAAGGGAATTTTAGTTTATCACCGTTCCTCTCTACAGAATCATGCGTGAGTGCAAATTGAATGAAACTATCTACACCGGCCACGAACGCGGGATTTAGAAATCTAAAAATATTCCGTTTGTACATCCAACTACGATCATCAGCCATCCTAAGATTTTTGAGTGTTATTCGTGATTCTATAATTAAAGAAGGTGGCAAAATCTCGGCAGCATTCTGAGAAAAATGAGTAATTCGAGTTGTAATTGGTAAGCCTTCTATCCCATTCAAGAACGTGACGTTTAGTAGTCTGTATTATCTTAAAATATGTATTTTTCTTAGATTCAAAATTTCGGCAGCATCTCCCCTCAGTTCTCGTAGTGCACGTATATTTCAGTGCACCCGAGAACAATTAGAGAGATGCAGAAACCGAAATCTCAAAACTAAAAAAAAAAACTTACACATAAGATAACCATAATACAAGTCACACTCTCAAACTGTCCAAAAATGGGACAATTCGAAATTTAGTATCAAACTCTATATTTGATACTAAATCTCAAACGGGTCTAAGGAATATTAGAATAATTCAAAACTTAGTTTCAAATTTTTTCTATTTGATATTAATTCTCAAACAAGTGATCTATATGCATCGCGTCACTTCGCCAAGGTTCCAAATAAGCAATTACCACTGTCACATTTTTGAAAAATATTTTGAAAACTTAAATAAAACCACGTGACACCCTATCACGTTTTTTGAAAAAAAATTTGAAACCCACTATTGGAGGGACAACACCTCCCGGCTGGCGTCGTAACCCACGTCAACATCCGACGGTATACAACCAACAACACCAATGATAATAATATATATAAACAAAATTAAACCCCGGCTGATCACCACGGCCTCCCATGCATGAGCAATATATATACAATTTTTTTTAAATCCCGTCCGATCACCACGGCCTCCCATTCATGAACAATATATATACAATATAATGGGTGTATACATGCATATATCACAATATAATTTGCCCCTAAATTTTATCTAAACTTGAAAGCAAACCCTAATAATCTAAGTTAATACAATGATAAACCCTAATACAAGATTGCTTCTAGTTAGGTAGATTCTGAAGTAGACACGAGTTGTCTATAAAGAGCCACACAACATTCGAATACAGGTTATCGTTTTCCTCGACCATCCTCACCATGTCTGCTCCAAAAATCAAACGGCTCCTTGCTAACACGGTCACTAAAGAAAAAGACGTTTTCATGGAATGTATCTACTGCTGAATGATAGATGTTAGGAACCGAAATGGGGAGGGCGTTTGAGGAGGACAATCTCTGTATGAACGATGTATGCGCTCTTTATAGACAAGTCTACTCCAAAATCTACCAAAGCTTAATTATTCCAGAATTGAACCCTAATTATATAATTATTTCAAAATTGAACCCCAATTACATAATTATTCCAAAATTGAACTCTATTTATATAATTATTCCTAAATGAAACCCTAATCTCAAATTAAACCTAAATTAAACTATAATTATAAATTATACCCTAAATTATTACATAAATTTAATTTATACCCTAAATAAAACCCTAATTTCAAATTAAACCTAAATTAAACTATAATTATAATTATACACTAAATTATTACATAAATTTAATTTATACCCTAAATGAAACCCCAATTTCAAATTAAACCATAATTGAAGAATAGTTATATAATTATCCCCTCCTAATTAGGTAGTTATGGCTAATTGAATCATAAGTACATACTTAATCATAATAACCCCATACTTTAACCCTAATTTTCTAATTAATTCCTAATGAACCCAAGTTTCAACTTTAATCCCTAAACAAACACTAAACCCTAACCTTTAAAATTAGTTATATAATAATTAATAAACCTAAAAATAATTATATAATAATTAATAAACCACAAGTATATAAAAAAAATATACAAACAAATACAAATATACAAAAAAAAAATCAAAAATATAAAATGAAAATTGAAAGTGGAGGTGGTGGTGGACCACGGAGCAGCGGCGGAAGTGGAGGCAGTCGGTGGTGGTGGACCTTGGGCTGGGCTCGGCTGCGGCATGGTGGAGTGATTCGAGCTTTTGTGTGTGCCTACTATATAAATAATTGTCAGAAATCTAATAGCTCGCCCGCAAAATAACGGGATCGCGTGTAGGTTTGACAAGCTTAACTCGAGTCGTCTCTCAAGGACTGAAGTTCGAAATTTTTAATGTTTGTTTAATCACAATGTTTAACACGAGAACTTGTATAAATTTGGTTTTTGAAAATTATCAACTACTAATAAATTTAAAAGCATCAACTAATTATTTTAAACTAACTAATTTATTCTAATTAATTAACTAAAGCTTCAAACTAAATTATCTAGAATTATTAATCTAGGATTTTTTTTTAAAGCAAATAAATTCTAAATTAATTATCTAGCATGCATGAAATACTACGAATTAATCTAAACATGTGATTCTCAAGAACAATAAGATCAATCTCAAAATTCTCAAGCAATAACATAGCAATAACCAAYTATCAACTAATTATCAAAACTAAAGCAATAATTAAATTAATCTTGAACAAATCATCACCAAGCATGAACAATAGAATAAACGCAGCGACTAATTAATATTAAAAATAAAATTCTAAGGTTCAAACGCTCAGCGATTCAACRGTTCAAACGATTCGAAATAAATTAACGAAACTAGAAATTCAAACGAAATAATTAAACATAAATTATCTAGAATTAAACTAAGAATAACTAGAGTTTAGAGAACTTATTAAGTAGCTAAAGGTGCTGAAATTGCTCTGAAAATCCGGGTTGTAGATGGTTGATCTTGGTCGAGAAATCGGAGCTTGAACGAACGTCTTCGTCTTGGTGCTTCGGGCCTTGAATCTTCGACTTAGATCATTAAAATATGTTGTAGGGTGTTCAAAATAGGTTTCTCAACCCTAGGTAAGTGTCTTGAGTCGTGGTTGTGTGTTTAATCCGAAATATGAAGGGTTTATATAGTTATTTTATGACTTGGCGCACAAGAAACCCTAAAAGTCACGATTCTGGGCCGTCGCGTCGATCAACATCAGTTTTTGCGTCGACCGACGCGAACTGGTCGACGCTACAGAAACCGTGGTAGGTGCGTCGATTGACATCGGTTCTGGCGTCGACCGACGCGAACAGGTCAACACTACAGAGACCGTGGCAGGTGCGTCGATCGACGTCGGTTCTGGCGTCGACCAACGTGACTGGTCGACAGGCGTGCGCAGCGCTCGGTAGGGCTCGGCAGGCGTGCGTCGGGCGATGCACCTTGGGTCGACGCTACAGAGAGTTGTGGTCGGCCAGGTCCTTTCTAGAACGGTTACAGGAGGAAAACTCGTTATAGAAAGTCGAAAGCTTTAAATTCTTCAAATCGCGGCCCATTTTTGCTGAAACTCACTCGTACGCCCATCCTCGACTATCTTCAGGCCAAAACACTTCAAAATACCTATAATAAAATTAAATTAATTAAAGTATGATAGAATAAGTTGGAGATAAGAAAATACGAAAATATGCTCAATTTATCCAACTTATACCAAAACAATAAAAAAAAATAAACTAAAATACTAATAAAAACCAAGACAAATTCATGCTAATCATGGAGGCAGGCGGCCGCGGGAGGAGGTAGGCGGCCAAGGTGGAGGCCTCGGCTGCGGCGCGGCGACGGTGGGCTGCGGAGCGGCGGCGGGTGGCGATGTCACGACGTTTTTTTTTTTTTGGTTGCTCTTCTGGACAGTGAGGCAGAGAAGGAAGGACCCCAACATTTTAGGTTAAATTCCTGACGGCCAATGCCGTCAGGACTAGCGGGCTTTTTTTTTTTTATTAAAAATAATATCCTGGCGGTCATGGCCGTCAGGATTAGCGAGCTTTTTTTTTAATTAAAAATTATATTCTGACGGTCGTGCCCGTCAGGATCCTGATGGCCTAACCCATCAGCGACCCAAATTTTATACACTGGCGGTCACGGTCATCAGTATAATTAAGCGGGATAAACTCCCGCTCTTTCTTTGGCGGGTTACTGGCTGCCTTTTTTGCTGACGGGCAAAGCCGTCAGCATATCCGCTAGCAAAGTAGACTGCCAGGAAGGCCGTCAATATCTCTGGCAGCATTTTGGCTGCCAATAAATCCGCCAGTACTGCCGGATTTTTTTGTAGTGGATGATTCGTAGTTACTAATATTGAAATCGAGAGACGAAAATAAGAGAATCGGCAAAAATGTAGAGCAGAAAGAGACCCATCGATCAACTCGGGCGTCGACGCCCTGGAGCAGCACGCATCGATCGACCACCTTGTTGACAACCTGGCGACGAAACTCTCTGTCCACTTCGATCCATGCCCTGTCGATCGACGACCTCGTCAACATAAGTCTCTATTGGTGTCGGTTGTGCCCCGTCGGTCGACCACCTTGGCTGACAATGTTCTCTGTTGCCGTCGATCGACGCCCGTCGACGTTGACACTGGAAGCCTATTTTTAGAAGGAGATCTGCAGTCCAATTATTAGGAAACTTATATATATGCGTCCATAATCCAATAAATTCCTAGGGTTCTAAGGCATCAAGAAGAGTCTCAATTCATTCATCCATCAAGAGATCCAAGAGATTCAAGAAATTCAAGATCTAATCCTTCTTCTCCTTCTTATTCAAGAACAATGTTTGATTTTCTATTTTTATTTTATGATTTTATGAACACCATGTATGAGTAGTTCATTTATTCCAGTCCTTGTGATGTTGAAACCCATTGAGAGATTATGTTCTGATCAGTTCCCGTAATATTTGATTCGTTTTTCATATGAGATTGTTTTTGTTACTCTATTTACATGACATGATTGTTTAGTTTCTGATTTAGACTGATCACCTGGATTAGGATTTGGATGTCAATTGTTAGAAATGGGGCTGCTTCCCGTGTAATTGTTGTGGCTTTTATTTCCTTTGTAGCAACTAATGGTCGCGCATCATTAGAGGCAACACAATAAGTTAAATAAACTGAGCTTATGAGTTTATTTCTTAGTTTAGCCTATTTTCCTAGTTTCTAATGTTTTTATTGGATTAAATCTAGAGAGCTTATTCTAGGTTGTTAATTAATTAGGTTTGATCGAAGAGCTTATTTTGATTAAATATTCAGTAAGGGTAAATTCGAGTAGAAGAGCTTGTTGCTATTTAGGGTTAGTAGTTTCATATGAAGAGTGAATTACAATATTGAAATTGGTTAGATGAATCGATCGAGGGTGGAAACTGAACTTGGACCGGAGTTTCCTCATTATTATCAAATCCTTATTAATTCTCTTACGTGTTTGTTTAGTTGACTTCATTTATTTTGATTCTCTTTCTTTGGTTATTTAGTTCTTATTAGTTAGTTCATCATCTTCTACCCCCTTTTGTTATTTTATTTAAATACGAATAATCACAAATTAATCCACACTCCTCGTGGGATCGACCCTTGCTTACCGCTTCTACTAGTTAGTGGAGGAAAGTTGAGAAAAAAAAATAAATATTAAATTTATCGCATAATGACGCACGGTCAGGAGAATAAGAAGAAAACGCCAGAAATAATCAAACAAAGGGTCGTCCATATAGAGACGAAAGAATGGAAGGAGTTACCAAAAGGGAGAACTTGTCATGTTGACAAGGGATTCCTGGAGCAATTGATGGGAATGATACCTCCTAACAAATTAGTGAAGATCTTGGCAGGAGAAGATGGCAGTGGAAATGATGAGGATGGCAAGAAGGATGATGAATATAATCCAGAATTACATAGCCCGGTTTACTAGAGCCACTCTAGATGTGCTCGCAGCCACGGACGAGATGAATGGGAGCATTACACCAAGGGTTGAGAAGGAAGGACCTGCGCAAATTGTTGGCTAAGAGATCTGCACATATGTACGAGGAGGATTTGGAGAGATGTGCAAAGTACATACACGTAGAAGAAACTGAGAAAGAGCATAGATTGCGCTTTAGAAGGGAGGTCGCAAAAGCAGAAACAGTGATGCCTAGGTGACCGGAGCTAAGGAGAGATACACATCGAGCTGATCGAGCACTCTTAACTACGGGAACAGATGGTAGGGGGGCAACAAGAAATGGAGGAGAATTATGGAGGGAGGACACAGTCTTCACACCTTTGGCATTCCCACAAGCGAATGTGTTCACAATTATGGAGCGTCAAATACCTGATGATATCAGATGGCCAGAGGACTATACGGAGGTACCCACTAACCCAAGATCTCAGTATTTTTGCAGGTTTCACCATAACTATGGACATTCTATGGAGAAGTGCCGACATCTAAAGGAAGATATAGAAAGGTTGGTTAAGGCAGGGCACCTGGATGAGGTTATATACAAGGGTAAAGCACCACGTGATCAAAGGAAAGTTCCACCAGAACGAACAGAAGGTTAAGGAAGACCTGAACAAAGGGAACATGCAATATGGTGACTTTATCCGATCCTTATTTAGATCAGAAAAGGATGAGAGTTTATGGATGATATTTTATGGTTATGGGCTGACGCTTTTATTAGGTCGGTGATGGTTTTTAGGGTTTATAGATGGGTGTTTTTTAATGGGCTGACACTTTTATTAGGTCGGCGATGGTTTTTAGGGTTTATGGATGGGTGGTTTTTATGAGCTGACGCTTTTATTAGGTCAGTGATGGTTTTTATGGTTTATGGATGGATAGTTTTTCATGGGTTGACGCTCTTATTAGGTCAGCGATGGGTTTTATGGATGGATGGATGATTTTACTCAAGGGATATGTTTGGTTTGCATATTCTTTGTTGTAAAGGGCATGTTTGATTTACATGCTCTTTGAGATTTCTTATGTGTTTTCGAATATGTTTGATTAACATATTTCTTACTTAGTTGTCATGTGTTTAGAGGAATGTGTTTGATAAACATATTCTTTGGGTTATTTTGCTGGGATGTCTATATGGTTATATTTGATTAGTATATTCTATGATTACTTGACTATGTGTTGATGCGACCTGGTTGAATTATCTTGCTTTTATTATTTGGACCTGGGGGACTGAGTAGTTTTCTTGGTCATATGTGGTTGTAAATGGTTCTGGTGGTTCTACTTGGTTTGATATGTCTTACAACCTCATGCGACCTCATAAATAGTTTATCTGATAAATATGGTGTATTTGACTTAGACATGAGGGACTAAATAGTTTTCTTGGTTGTCTATGGTTTAATTTTATTAAATGCGATCTGGTTGTGTTATCTTGATTCACACTATTTTAACATGGGGGACTAAGTGGTATTCTTAGTCTCTTGTGATTTATTAAGGGGTGGAGTAGTTTCTCGATCACTTGCATTTCACTATGGTTTTACCCATTATGATTTTTCGGGTTCATCTATTGCTAAGATCGGCATATACATGGTGATATGGAGTTTTAGAAGGCGATGCATAAATAATATTTCAGAGTTATGGTTCATGGCCGGGTATGGTTTTTTGGTCGACCTGTTTTAGGTTGAATAAATGGTTTATGGTTTGGCTGATCTATTATAGGTCGGATAAGTGAAGTCTTTATATTTACATTCTACTTTGTTTCATACCTCATCCAACCAGATTGTGGGGGACTAGCTGATACGACATCAAATATTCATGTCGGCAACATGCAGGTAATTAGGAGGATTTAGTAAGCGACCTCATTTTCTAGAAGGTGCAATCTTTATGGGAGGTGGGCGAGTTATCCTAGGGAGCGGCGACCTCTCATACAAGAGTTGCGAGCCCTTATGTGAGGTGGCGAGCTCTTATGATATAAGTGATTTTATGGTAGCTCGGCACTGAGTGATAGCTCGGTGTTGCGGGACAGATTTCATGGTTTTAGGCCTGGTTGGGCTAATATGGGCTATCTTATGGGGTCTCGCCGGACTAAATGGCATAGTATGGACATGGGCTTATGGTTATTATGGTAACTTGACATATAGGAGAAATCTTAATTTTGAGTCAGTCGCTATTTATGAAATTACAATCTCAATAGGAGAGGGAAACTCTAGATTGAGAATACTTCTCATATCTATATAAAGAGGACTCAGGCCTCATTCTTTCTCTCTAAGTTGATTTCACATCCTACATTTTAAACTCTCACACATCTCTCTCGAACTACAACTGACTTAAGTATCGAAGGGCCTACGTCGGGGTCGTCCACCGCCTGGCATGGGTTTTGTTTTGCAGGTTTGATCAGGTCGCCAGGAGCTTTCTGAAGGTCTATCGGGTCGCTGATCATATATTTAAGGTCAGTACTTTCTATTCTTGAAGCATCAATTATTTCGGTTGCATTAGTAGAAAAATAATTCGTTCAATAGACGTTAGTGACGATGTTACAGCACTGGTAGTAACATCAGCATCTGAATAGATTGATGTTCATCGAATAAAATGCTCTCAACTCTAATCTTTTCTTTTTGCATTCTTTGTGTTCTAAGCATATTGAGGTTATAGAGCAAGTCCTCGCTTTATATAAACATCATTCCTTGTAAAAAAGACCTGCAAAAGAAGCAAGAAATATTTACATAAGATATTGCAAGTAAATCACATCAATAGGCAAATGAGATAAAAATATAAGACTCCTAACATGTCCTTCAACGTACGAATTCTAATTAGAAGAAAGAGAAATACAACCTAAACTAATCCTATACAAGATAATTACCGCATAAAATAAGTTTAAAATCTTCACTAAACAATTAATATCTCTAATATACTTGGTAAGAAAATCAATATAATATTTGGACAAAATAAACTATAGGGGATAAAATCTAACCAAAATAAAACTTTGAAGGAAATAAAAGTCTTTACGTATCACACAACGTATTAGACTACCCAAGAACTGAAAGTTTTGTCACATATACGAAGCACATATACGTAGACTTATCATTATTCAATAACCGTGGGTCACGGTGGTAAAAGAATAATTGTTCAGATTCGTATTTGATTCCTCATCCGTGGCCCAATTTCATTTTATAGATTTTAAATCTCATTTAGAAATAGAATGAAAGATCACAAATCATATTCAAGTGGTCTCATAGTCCCAAACGATGACGACGAGCTGATGGCTACCCCTGAAACCCAGCCCAACCACAGGTGCACCACCCACACAACACACACGCATAAGGCACACAACACACAACGCGCATACACACAACTATGTTGTTCAGTATGGAATCTGCCAAGCCACCGATACAGACCCTAGCTAACGGTCACCCCCAAATTGAACATGGCCATCCATACACCACACGCATGCCCAACTTCATCGGAATTCCATCATTATGTGGCTTTGGGGGCATTGTTTGTTGAAGTATTTTTTGTATCCTCGTTGCTCACCTATCCCCAAAAACTCAGATCGTTCAATGTCGGAAACCCCCTCAAACAACCTCCACCATTTCACATTTTTGCATGAATTCTCTTAATAGCATTCCAACACCGCCCGACCTCCAAATCCCTTGTCATTAGTTGCACCAGCATCCTCATCACACGTTGTACCAAAACTATTAATTTTCAATAATAAAACAAAAAAATTTGCACCGTGAAGGTTGTCATTTTCGCATCACTTGTTATTGCGCCGTCAATCTTCTTTAGAGTTTTCCAGCACCGGCAGCCAACTTCGGCCTTTATAAACAACAGATCCATACTCCTTGCAAATCCAATTCTATTGTTGTGCGCGTGCATCGGTTTTGATGATCGGTGGTTGTTGCGAGTGGCATGTGACGACCAGCGATGGCTGCAACATCAGCTTTATATTGTTATCGGGGTTAGTTTATGTTTGGGGAGTATTGACAATAAAACTTCTAATTTTAGAATTAATGGTAAATATTTAGACTATATACCATACAAGTACAATTTCTTGGATCATTGGTGAATGGAGTATTTAAATGTCAATTTTCCCTAAAAAAAATTATTATGGCCCCTTTTGGTAAAGAGAGGTTTAGGCCAAAATTAGAGAATTTGACTCAATTGAGAGGATTGACCAATCAAATCCTCTAATTAATATGTTTGGAAACAGATGTTACAATTAGTTTTTTGGGTCCAAAAACTAGTTTTTGAAAAAGCTTCATATAGGAGTTTTTTGAGAAAATAGGTTTTGAAAATGAATTGAAATGACAACTTTGTCCTTAAATTACCAAAAAAAAAATTAGTTTACATACAAAAACATATTACAATTAAATAATAGTAATAATTATCCAAATTAAATTTAATATATTAAAAAATCTACAACTCAAGAAGTTTTTACAAATAATAATTTTTAAATAATTATTATTTTTTTTAAAATTACTTTAATTATTTAATATATTATAAATTTTGTTATTAATAAAAAAAATACTAAATAATAAATTGTGCAAATGCTTCTTATTTGTCATTTTACACGATAAAATAACTATCAACTATCAAATATTTACCGAACACTTTTATATAAACTAATTAGTTAAATCAACTAATACAATAAACTATCTGCTTAACGGTTAATACAATCACTGTTCGCTTATTGCCCGTCAAGGACGGTACTTTTTAAAAAACTGTTTTGTGACCAAATTATATGATTAATCTCGACCTTTCTGTTCAATTAGCCCCAACTCTTTCCCCAGCGCCCCGCCACATCAACTCACTCTCATTCACCATCTACTATATCTTTATCATCGATTGAGAACCAAAAAAAATAAAAATGTCTTGTTTCAAATTGGGTCTGCCATTAATTCCATTTTTATTGCTTCTTTGTTTCTGTGAAGCAGAGCAGAAACTCAGCACAAAAGAATGCGAGAATTTAGGTTTCACGGGCCTCGCTCTTTGCTCCGATTGCCACACCTTCGCTGAATATATCAAAGATCAAGGTGCTTTGCGCGTTCATAGATCCTTTTTTCTGTTACAAAGATTTGATTATTTTTTCTGGGCATCTTTCGTAGCTGTTTTAGTTTGTAAGATTGAATGATTATCACTGCTATTAGAGTGACTGGATTTTTATTTTCTTCCACAAATTGGGCTTTAGAATTTGAAAAGGTTCCTTATTAATAGCCAAATAAAGGTTTAAACTATTTAGATGCCTTTGTTTTTACGTGGATTTTTTATTTTTTTAAAGTTGTGTTAATTTGGGTTGAACTTCCTATTTGATGGCAAATATATACTTTTAATTTTATCTTGTTAGCACTGCAATTTGCTTTCCTCTTGAATGGATTTTATTATTTTGCTTAATTACAGTTTCATCAAGTCGAACTAGTTTGTGTTACCCTTTTGATTTTTACAGATCTCTGGACAATAAATGTGTGATGATATGTCAGAATGGAAACTCTAGAATTATCTCAGATTATTTATTTCGATTATATAAAATTGGTTTGCGAGAATTTAGTGCCGGCATGTTCGCATTGTGCTGTAAATGAAAAACTTGAACTTGCCGTGCCATCTTATTGGAACATTATATCTAATGTCCTTGTAATATGATTTTCCAAAATTTTCAAGAAATAAACGATGGGTGTAATGATTCTTTTTTACTGATAAATGCTTGTCTGAACTCTTTTTGATAATTAAACAGACCAAACAGCATCAGGAAGCCCGTGCTTGGGCATGAGTTTTTCTAGAATTTCCGTGGTTAAACAGATATAAATACTAGAGAGTCGTGCGAAACTTGAAACTTTGATCAAATTGCGATCAAGAGATTGAATACGAATCTTTTCTGGGTCGATAGAATTTTTTCAATAAGTAAAAAAAAAAAAAGGTAGTAACCGGGATAAATTAATTGATTTTTTTACAATTTTCTTTACTATCTCATCGATCTCAATTCTATCGATGTGTACAATCTTTTCAATCCGTGTCCCAATGATGATTTATAATACAATCAATTTCCCATTGAGTGCAGAGCTGGTATCTGATTGTTTAAAGTGTTGTGCTGAGGATTCTGATGATGCTACGAGCAAGGTGTGAATGACATTTGGCAATTATATTTTACTTTCTCTATTTTTCTATTATATTTGACATTTTTGTTCTAACTAGGCATGGTTTGCTTTATTATGTTCTACTGATTAATATTATTGATTATGTTTATGTAGATCAATGTCTTGCTCCCATGTCTGAATCTAAACTTTTGGCATTTCTGTCTTCTTTATATTTATTTATGTTATGAATTAATCGACACTCGGTGTTGTTTCAATGGGGTTTGCAGGTCATTTATTCTGGTGCGATTTTAGAGGTTTGCATGAGGAAACTGGTTTTCTACCCTGAATTAGTTGGCTTTATTGAGGAAGAGAAGGATAAGTTTCCGACGGTCAAAGTTCAATATGCCTATAATTCTCCACCAAAGTTGATCATGTTGGACGATGATGGACAASACAAGGAAACCATTAGGTGAGCTTAATGTCGTATTGTAATGTGTTTATTCCAAATCATAGCAGAGAAAATTCTTATCTAAATGGTTGATTACAAAATGTGTCAGACCGCCTGACATAACACATTCCATCAGACCGGGCCCAAATTTCAGTTTTTCTTTTTTATTTCTGGGGTTCTTTTTTTTTTACAGTTTTTTAGTTCGTTTAGTTTTTCTTAGGGTTTTCATTTTTTATTTTTTTTAGGTTTTTAGTGTGTATTTTTTCAGTCTTGTAAGGTTCTTTTATCAGTTTTTAAGTTATTTTAGCTTTTTGGAATTTTTTTTTTAATTTTAAATTTTGTTTTAGGGGACTGTCTGACGGGTCTAGATCTGTCACCGCTTGACAAATGTGTGCCTAAAAAAATACTCTTAAGGTCTAATAATAAACCCAGTTCTCTTCAAATTATATAATATTCCCTTAATATTTGTTTTATTTAGCAAGTTGCACTCTCAGTAGATGGATATTTGTTAAGAAAATGCGAGCCTTAAAGGGGTCCTTGATAATTGAGATTTTTCGTACATTTTTGTAACTTTTTCTAATCTCCTTTTGGTATATAGAATTGTTTTATGATGAATTGTGAACTTTGGTGTATTTTATATTTTGCTCAACTTAGGTTTACTTTTTAATTTGCCCGAGCCTCACATCAGTAGAACTCAAAATCTAGGCAACTTCACCTTGCTTATAAAAATGGATGATCACAAAAATTACCTGAGGTTTGTGGCCTATTTACAAAAAAAAACCAATTATCTTTCAGAATTACAAATACCCCCTTGTTAAGGTTTTTATTTGCTCAGCAAATACTAATAGTTGCCTCTTGAGGGCGTAATTTGTAAAATAGAACAAATTTCAGTGATTGTAGTTTTCAAAGATGGCTCTGTAATTAGACTCGACCTCGAGGGTATCTTTTGTAATTAACTTTTATAAACATTGGAAAGTAGATATAATGACTAACGAACAAATTTTGACAGCCGAACTCTTTGCTGCAATTTCTTGTTCAAGTAATTTTACTTGATTATTTGCTTAACATAGAGTTTATTTTCTATTTGTGTTTATGCAGAATTGATAACTGGAAACGAGAACACATACTACAGTTTTTAAAGGAGAAGGTTAAACCATCATCATCAGATATCTAACGATTTGATCTGCTGCTGAATTTGCTTAATTTCAATGCGACGACTACAACTGCTTTTCTTATGTCGTTTTCTTGCATTAAATAGTCACAATTACAAGAGAAGATGATGAAAATGGGTAGAGAATGACTCGACATTTGGGGTCTTAAGATCCATTTTACTGTTATATTATCAGTTTCATCTGGATTTTTTGTGTCAGCACTTAATTTTATAACATAATTCTTCAATCAAACTTTATATGGACTTGGTTATCAGTTTACTTTATATGCACTTGGTTATCAATTTTCTAGGTTTTCTGTTGTGTATTCGTACAAATTAATACTGCATTAGTTATGAACCTAGGTTTTGACCACCAGAAATGGAACTCAGATGATGATTGGCAATTTTTGTGTAGGGTCTATATTTGTAGTAAGAAGCTTGCGATTCATAGAATATTCCTTTTATAAAAAATTATGTTATCTAATATGTTGAGTAATATAAAAAATATTAGAAGGTACTTTTAATGTACACCTTGCTAGTTGTATCATGTAAATTATTATCATTATGAGTGATGATATGTGACAAGATTTTAGAATATAAGGTTTACTTTTTTATTTTACATTTTAGGGTTTAATTCTCCATTTAAAGGTTTAGTTTTCCATTTTATGTCTCGGCAAAATTTTATCATTCTACCAGTTATATGTGATGATATGTGTTAGTTATATATGATGATATATGATATAAATTTAGGGTTAGAGTTTAATATTCAATTTCAATATTTACTTTTCCATTTTCATGGTTTAGTTTTTTGTTTTATATTTATTTTTCTCATTTTATGGTTTTCAATTTTAGATTTAGAATTTCAGTTATTTGGGATGATATGTATTAGTTATATGTTATGATATGTATCAGTTATATGCTATGATAAAAATTAAATTATTGAGTTCACCCTGCAAAATACACAAAAGTCCATGTAATAAAGATAAAAATTAATGATTGTAAATTACATGAGCAATTTGTAAGTGTTTTTGTAGTGATATTTAAAGATATTAATAATATTGTAAAATATATTCAAATATGTAATATATTTTTGAAACAAAATTAATGTTTTATCTCAAACTCATGTCAAAAATAAATTATATAGTTTTAATTAATATGTATTTGAAATAAAACAAAATAGGTATTTATATTTGATAGAGTATCGGTTTATGTTACATTTATCAAATGAACATGTGCAAATATTTTTAATTGGAAATAGTTATCAAACCGATGAAGCTATAGTGGGTTTGTAAACCCATCATTTAAAGTTTCATTTTGTCATAAACTCCACTGCAGCACATTATTCAAGCCATAAATAAAATTGTGCACGATAGTCTACATACTGGTGGAGAGGAGGTGGGACGCGAGGAGCGGCAGCGACGACAACAGTGGTGGTGGTGGAGGGATAAAAAGATAAAATATAATTTGGGGTGTTTATAATTTAAATATAATTTTCAAATTTTTGTAATTTTTTTTTATTGTGGTGAACTTATAAATTTTTTGGGTGCATATATCCGCAACCATAACATAATAAGTAAAATCATCATGAGAAAAGAACCAAAACATAGTTTCTAATAACACTAATGAAAGTCAAGTTATATAATGTGAAATTAATTTCACCAAATAAAGATGATATTTGATATATATGAGTTCTACCTGAAATTGCCAATATCAAGATAACACAAATGCAATGTATTTATTATTTTCGAATTGGATACATAATTTAAATGAGTAATTATTTTTTATCCTTAATTATTATATTTTTTATAATTTATCATACAGATTATTATTTGTAATAAATATTCATACGAATCATTTGCGAGTATAATTTGCACTCTAAACAGAATGTGACACAAATAATTTAAAAAAAAAAGGTTTTTTTTCCTAATTTAAATTGCCTGAAAATGTAATCTAACAAATCCCAAATTCACTATTAGAATTAGTTTGGTAGTGGTGAGCTCACAATACAACTTGCGGACTCACCGAGGAGAAGTTGAAACTTGAAATGCGCTTCACACTTCACTAATTTCACTGTCATTCTTCAGATTCTTTACTCTGCGTAGCGAGAAGGATTACTTTCCACTAGATATAGAAGGAAAAATGATGTGGATAACGAGATCGATTAGGCGGCCGCTGCTCCAGTTGCAGCTGAACCCGGCGGCGAGTTTTTCCTCGTCGGCGGCGGCGGTGGAGGCGGAGAGGAGCATAAAAGAAGGGCCGAGGAATGATTGGGGGAGACAGGAAATCAAGTCCATTTACGATTCTCCTATTCTCGATCTCCTATTTCATGCGGTAATTGTTTCCTACTTTTTCCTTATTTTTTTATTTTTTAATTTTCTTTTGGAAAGAAAATGCTGGTGTTTGTTTGTGCTTGAGATTGGTGTACTTTATGCTTTGCTGCTTGTATCTGTCATACATTTCCCTTTTTTATTTCTTGGGAAAAAAATACTGATGTTTGTTAGCGATTGAGATTGGAGTACTTTGTGCAATACTGCTTGTACTTTGTAACTTGCAATCTGATTTATACGAGTGACAGAAATATTCAAGTATGATTTCTAGACCCATATTATATCTGGATAAAAAATTACAATAGGGAGAAAAAAGAATTACCTTAGTTATACCAATGTAGCAGCAGAAGTGTTCATTTTAATTGTAAAAGCTCCCATTAGAGTTTTCCTTATTATATTTTCTATGATTCTCATAAATTTGTTTTTCTTGTATTAGTCTATGTCTATCCTATGTAGCCGTCGTTTGTTAGTGCTTAATCGGTTGTCAATACGGCGATGATGCTTGGTGCAGGCTCAAGTTCATAGACATGCTCACAACTTCAGAGAAGTGCAGCAATGTACTCTGTTATCAATCAAAACCGGTGGATGCAGTGAGGATTGTTCGTACTGCCCGCAGTCTTCGAGATACAACACTGGACTAAAAGCACAAAAGCTTATGAATGAAGATGCTGTCCTTGAGGCAGCAAAAAAGGTGATTTTTTTTTATTTGTTTTTTTTGGTGAATAGCAATAAAAAAAGGTGTATCTCTGCAAGTCGTGGCTAAGTTTGTTTTATTCAACGTAAGAATAAATCAACTTTAGCTGCTGTTTGTGACGTTCTTCTCGTGAAACTCATTGTGCGTTGGTTTTCATTTGGTATGGAATTCATATTGACTCACTAATACCAGAATCATCGTTTAGAGGTCGCTTAATTACCAATATAAAAAAAATCCAGTTAGCTTTAAATACTTCCTTGACATTTTTGTTTATTTAATAAATTACCCCCTTAATTGGAAACAATTTGTAAAATAGAAACATGTTGACGGAGTATCTGTAATTCTAAAAGACGACATTTTTTTTTTAAATTAATTAGGCTGAACGTCAAGGTTAGTATTTGTCATAATCCTGCAGCATTATTATAAGATTCCTCAGCTTGTTGCATGATTGGGATGTATTTGTACATGAACAGGCAAAAGAGGCTGGCAGCACTCGGTTCTGTATGGGTGCTGCATGGAGAGACACCATAGGAAGAAAGACCAATTTCAACAAGATCCTTGAATATGTGAAAGAAATAAGGTGCTGTTCAATTTATTATTATTATTGTTGTTGTTGTTGCTGTTGTTGTTGTTGTTGATTTATTTATTTATTTTATTTTTGTGTTATGGGGGTAATTAAAAAATATACCCTTGAGGTTTGACCAAATTAAAAAATATAGCTGACTTTAAAAATTACAAAAACCACCCATGAGGTTTGTTCCGTCCTGCATTTTGCACCCATAGTCCGTTTACTTGACGGAATTTGCTGATGTCATCAAATATCTTACAATTTCACTCAACTTTAGTCCCAACTTTTCATTTGATTATTTGTAATGTTAGAAAAGTCGAGGGTGTAATTTTAAATGTTAGACAAAAAGTTGGGATTGTTTGTTATATTTAGCAAATTTGAAAGATGTAATTGTAAAAGTATTTAATGATGTCAGCAGTTTCCGTTAGCTCCACTAACGACTGGTGCAAAATGTAAGACAAATGTAAGCCTCAAGAGTGTTTATTTTTTCTTTTTTTCCTTTTCTTTAATGTTGTAATTAGATCAAACCTTTTGTACTTTTCCATACATTTTTGAAAAGAAATTAACTACTAAATGCACGAACTTGTTCTATGCTTGACTTAGTCACCCTTAGCATTTTTTACTTACAATCCACATTACTCGTCTAATCTTATCAGAATCATTTTCATGTGATAAGGGGTATGGGAATGGAGGTCTGCTGCACCTTGGGGATGATAGAGAAGCAGCAAGCTATAGAACTCAAGAAGGCTGGTCTTACGGCCTACAACCATAATCTCGACACCTCAAGAGAATATTATCCTAATATTATAACCACAAGATCCTATGATGAACGCTTGCAGACCCTCGAGCATGTTCGTGATGCGGGCATAAATGTCTGTTCAGGTGATCCCGTCGGCTCCTGTTTACTTGTTCACTCTTTTTGCAAGCATATACATAACTCGTGGCATGTTGTTTTGATACCCATTTTTTATGATCGAATATCAAGTTTTGCTTACATCTGTTTGATTTAATTGAAATTTGAAAACAGGGGGTGGGGTGATTCTGATTTTGAAAAAATGTGTTTGGTTTTTTTTTTTTTTGTAAATAATGAGTATTTTAGCATTCTTATCCTTTTTTTTTTTTTTCATAATTCCAAAATATCATTTGTATCCTTTATAATGAGAGTATTTTTGTTTTGGGGAAATTGGAAAATAGTCCTTAGTGGAAGAATTATTCGCCTCAAACTCCAACAAAAGAAATTTTGTGATAAATAATTATTTTTTCTCACCTGTTTATACTTAAAAACCTAAATTTCTGACTTAATTATCTCTTAATCCTCATCTGATTATACTCAATTATTTAATCCTCACATGACTTTTATTATTTGATTAATCCTCACTTGATTATAAAGGTTGGTATATTTGCCCTACAATTTTCCCACCATGTCCCTTTTTCCAAGATTCCCTTTTGTCCTTCTATCAGAAAACAAACCTCATGGTGAACCTTTTTTTTTTTTTAATCTAGTTTTTCACTTCTTTTTCCCAACACTATCAACTTCTAATTCCTCAACTACTTTTTACTATCAATTCAATAAATCACTTTCTCTATAAGCAGATTGCTGACATTCCAAAAGAGATGCATGCCTTTTCTCAGACACTAAATATGTCCCTGCATAAATATAACATCCAATTTTCTGTTACAGGCGGAATAATTGGGCTCGGGGAAGCGGAAGAAGATAGAGTTGGATTGTTACATACATTGGCGACTCTCCCTACGCACCCCGAGAGTGTTCCTATTAATGCGCTTGTTGCAGTAAAAGGCACACCCCTCGAAAATCAAAAGGTATTTATTTAGAGATTAGAAATATTATACACGTTACTTGCGAAGTAGCATCAATATTTACTTTATTTACTAGAGAAAAATCAGACTAGGAAAAAAAGATGGAATAATAACTAGAGAAAATTATAAGTGGCATTTTTAACTCTCTTTACAACATGGATTGTATGTCTCCAATCAGAGAGAGAATGAGGATCACATAAACTGAACAAGAAAATACGAATACGTGAGATGTTGAAGGTTACATTTGAATTGAGGGTTTAGGTTTTTAGTTAGAGAAGAAGATTTGGCGAGATCATTTCGAATGACTCCATTTAAGATACGTTTGAAAACCCACCACACCCTGTCAAATAATAGTTTGAAGACAAAAACTTGTGTACACCCGCCAAACAGAGTACATTCCGTTTGGCAAAGTCCAAATTATAGTTTCTAGTTTCTTTATAGTTAAGGTTCTTTCTTTAGTTTAGTTTTTCTTAGAGTTTCCCAGTTTTTCAAGAAGGGTAGTGTTTTTACCGGGTTTTAGGATTTTTAGTTTTTATTTTTATTTATTTATTTAGTTGTTGTTTTCTTACTTTAGTTTTAGAGGACCTGCCTGAAGTTGAGTGACAGGAGTGTACCTCTAGCTTAAAATATGAGTTTTAAGGATTTGAAATCCATCGCCTCATGAGCTTATCCAAACAAGCTCGATTCGAAATATGAATTTGATGCTCTTAGTTGCAAATCAATCAATCAAAAATGAAGCCTAAGATTGTTTTAACTTCTCTCACCACCAACCTTAGTAACAAATATCCATCCTTGAATTGAAATACCAAAAAAAAAAAAGGAAAAATAAATAAAACAAAAAGGTTAAGTTGTCAACTATATATGTTTCACAGTGCATCTCTTTTTGCAGCCTGTTGAAATATGGGAGATGATCAGAATGATTGCAACGGCCCGTATCATAATGCCAAAAGCCATGGTTAGGCTCTCAGCTGGCAGAGTCCGATTCTCCATGCCCGAGCAAGCGCTTTGCTTTCTTGCCGGCGCAAATTCAATCTTCACGGGCGAGAAGCTATTGACGACCCCCAACAACGACTATGATGCGGACCAGATGATGTTCAAGCTTCTTGGACTCATTCCGAAAGCTCCCGAATTTTCCGAGGTTTCGAACAAAGATTTTGAACCAGAAAATGTTGAGGTTGCAGCTTCCAGTTCTGGTTGAGAATTAGCAACATTGTATAATTTCTAGTTTTTAAGTGTAGCCATGCAGAATATTTTAAATCTTATTCTTTAGTGAGATAACCTGTTTGTTTTTTTTTCATGGATAATTCAAGAATTGGGCTGCCTTTGTTGAGCTAATAAAGGATTTACGCATGTCAACAAAGGGCCAGCCCATCTTCACTGAGCAAGCCCGTGTTGGTTGATATTTGATTATTCTATAAATTGTTAGAATATCAATTGGGAGACAAATCATCACTATATATTCCAAGTTGAAGTTGTCATATATCTTGTAATTAATCTATAAGTTGTCATAGTTAATTATTAATCTATAATAATCTTGGTATGAGAAGGACGGCGCAGTCTGCACGGCGATGCTGACACTGACTTAATTATTAGTCTAATCTTTGAACTAATATTCCCATAATTGTGCATCTAACTTGATAATGACACATTTAAACAAAAGAAACTTAATAGTTGAGATCCTAAAAGTAAATATTACGAAAGGTAAAAAAATGAAAAGAAAAAAAAAACTACTTTTGGCCTGTTTGATTTGTTTTTTCGGTTTTCATGTTATGCTTTCATTAATTGAGGATATCAAAGTCATTGATGTGTGCTCGAATGAAAAGTATAGTGCTAAGTCAAAAATTAAATAATTCTATATTATTAAATATGATATAAAAATATATTGTTCATACTTTTCTGACTTAATTTGATATCAGGAACATACATTTTCATCCACTTTTCAGTTATAATTTAACATTCATAATAAAAAGTAAATAATTTTTAATTATATAACGAATAAGATTCCTTACATTTTGAGTACTCCAAATTTTGAATGCCGCAATTCAAAATCTCAACAAAATCTAATCCAAACAGACCCTTTAAAAATCAAGACTCGAATCCAAAAACTCGCTCCAAACACGATGGGTTAGATCCATACCCATCAAACTATTAATGACCAGAAAAAACATTTAAAAATATGTAAATTAATAAAACTAATTCTTTTTAAAAGCATTTCTTTTACATAATTATATGAGTATATAAACAAAGGTAAACGGACTGGAAAATTGAAACTTAGTCTGGCCTCAAATTAGCTCAATAATGTTAGGACCAATTTGAGATTGGACATACTCCATTATCATCTCTAAAATATTAATTCTGTGAGCTGCTATCTGAATAAATTGGCTAAGAAATGTATATTATGAATTAGTTTTCAAACATTCAATAACGTATGAGAAGAGTTATGTTGAATGGGATTCGATGACTATCGGTACCATTAACTACTCATCATAACGTTGATCAATAAATTCGAACTCTGAAATTTAACTTTGTTTAAAATATACTCTCTTCGTTTCATATTAAATGTCGTTTTAGAAGTTAAATTTTATTTCAAATTAATTGTCATTTTAGAATAAGGAAAAAAAAAGGAGGGGGGAACGAGTATAAGATTTAAAAAAATGGCAAATTAAAAGTAGGTCCATCAGTTCTCAAAAATTAAACCTTGGGTGTTCATGCTTGAGATTAAAAAAAATCTTAATAGATATTCTTAAAATATAAAAAATTCTCCAAGCAGACATAGCCTTATTTATTATTTTCTTAAAATACTCACGTTTAAAATAAGAAAACAAAACAAAACAAAGTTTCTAAAGGGAAATAAGAACCAAACATAGCCTTCTTTTAATTTTTTCCTCTTATCCAAAGCCAACTAGTCTCCCCAAAACCATGTTGGAAAACACACACACACATGAGAAATATATAAATATATATTACATGTCATTAAATAGTGTCACCTGACCATCACCATCTACCTTATCCCTTTTCTCTTTCCTTTATAAGGTTGACACACACATATATATCATCATAACGTTTGTCAACTTGTGCAAACAATCAAGTTGCCAATATATATATTTACTACACTGCCCTTCTTAATTATAGTAATATCACTAATATGAAAACCCAGTCAAATTAGTTACACTTTGACTCTATCTATTGAAAATGACCATTTAATTGTAATGGACATAAGATCAACTTATACTAGTGGAACTCGCTAATTAAAGCATCTCTGATGGCCGGAGAGTTTTAATAAAAATCATCTCAAATGGTATATATTTAAAACTCATTTATATGACATGGGAAGAAAGAGAAAATAATACTTCTAGAAGTCTTCCTAAATAAAAATCTATAATAAATTATCAATTTTATAAAATATAAATTTATTTTATTACATATTGGTTTATAAAGTATAAATCTTGAAGAAATTTTATACAAAATATAATAAAATATATATTACGGAATATCTTATATAATATACTATATTACGTAACAATTATAATTATACTATAAACTATAACTAGTCTTACACCCGTGCAATGCACGGGGGATAATTTTAAGGTTTAATTTATTAAATATCTAATATTATTTTAATATTGATAATATAATAAATAAGTGGTTATACTAATTTAAATAAAAGTAAAATAATATAAAGATTAAAATAATAAATGTAGGAAATTGAAGAATTAAATAGTATACAGAACATGCTTACCAAAACTATTATTAATCAGAAATTTATAATTTACAAATTATGAAATACTTCATTGTACACAAAATTCATATTTTTTCTTCTACATTTATTTTCATCATCGCAAATTAAGATTTTAAAACCTTTTCGGCTGGTCACCCTTAATATTGCAACATACAGTTGATCATGACTGAAAACAGGTTTTTTCAAGAAAAGTCCAACGTGGGATAGGGATTGGCCTTGACTTTTATTAATTGTCATTGCATACGACAGAATAACCGGAAATTGCCTTCATTAAAATTTAAACGGCAACCTAGGATCCGATGGTGTTACGGACATTCGTTGGATGAGTAATAAATCACCTGTCTTACTTCCTTGGAGAATCGTTACCTCCAAAACTTGATCACCCGGTTTCGTAACTACCAATCTAGTTCCATTGCACAAACAAAGTGAATGATCAATATTTCTCAACAACATGATTGGAGTACCAACCTCGGCAACTCAAAATAATTGATTGTGTTTAAAAACTCGGTTGAATGGACATCTTGCAAAATGTCAACATTTGCATCAGATTTGCACGCATTATCTGAGCTAAAATATACCTTTACATTCCCCTTCATTCAATGAAGTCATATACTCATTGGTTAAATTGACTATATCAAGTGTTGGTGCAAGAATAGCTCAGCCCAAAGAAACAGAGCATTCCGCATTCATTCCAAATTGTGGATAAGTGCTGGCCACAATTGATGTGATAGGGTCACCATCATCTAACAATAATAAATCCTCTAGGATGACGATTTCAACGATGCCATCATTTGGTCCTCCAACTGTCCCATCTCCAACGTTATTTATCCATTGAGAAAACTCTTTCAATTCAATCGAATCGGACTCTGAGTTGAGATTTTGAAGCCTCATATTCTTTGTCAATCTTAGAACCTTACAATGTATCCATAAGTGGGAAGAATTGATGGTTGCACGTATTAAGAGTGAGTATATATTTTCAGGAATTATTTATAATTAATTATCATTACACAAAACGTATAGTAAAATAATAACATATCATTAGAATATTAAAATAATAGATTAACATTAGAAATATCGGTTATTGAAAATATCTGAAAGTGATATAAAACTTTAGCCACTACAGATGATTGTAAATTATTTGTTGCATTATCTCGATCTGTATAACACTCTATAGAGTCAATTCAGATACATTTGTATTTAAAATATAAATTCAAGTGTGGGAGGTTTTGTAATTTGTTGTACTTTATTAATCGCATATAAAGTACATGTTGTTATATATATAATTTGTATAATAACTAAATAATTTATATACATAATTAAAATTATTTTAGCAAAGTAAATACGTAAATAAGAGTCATTTCATCAAGAAAAAATAACTTAAATATTCCTATAAAACTAAGCATTGTTTATTTTATTATCAAAGATAATTCAATAAAAAAGACCATGGAACTCATAACAGGATAAAGAATATTATTATTTAATATTAAAATTCATAATAATAAATTTTTGTAAGTTTATTACGTGTTAATTAACTTTTGGTGAAAACCTTACCTAAAAATCATGAGTATAAGTGATATAATTCAATTATAATATAATAATTTATCAAAATATAAATTGAAGTAATTAATTGTGGTTTCAGAAATTTTCTAAAATTTGTGAGTTTAATTTGTACTCACAATTTATATACATATTGATATAAGTTAAAAATAGAGATAGATATGTAAATTAGAATACTTTTATCAAGAAAAAATAAACTACATAATAAGCTAAAAGAATTAAAGCATTATTTATTCTATTATTAAATATAATTTAATATAAGAAAATCATGAAATTTATATAGAAATCATGAAACTATACAAACAAAATCATGAAACTATAAAAAACATGAACGCTACCGTCATGACTTATATTCGACAATTGTCTTTTGCTGCCAATAATTGTAGAGTTGGTGATTTTCCTCATTTATTTAGGATCAATAAAAATGAAGTAATTATATCATTAAGAACGAAATATATTTTAATTTATAAGTTAACAATAATATACTATATCAAATTTAAAAAAAAAATATAGTGAGATTATTTGTCAATTTGATAATTATGAATAATGTATCTTGTTTGTCAATTATGAAATAAGGAATAATTTCTTTATTAAAACATCAACGAAAGTTGTAAGGCCTAAGGTATAATTGGATGAATAATTAAAGACTACATAATTATACTTGTCAATTGATAAGTATTTTGTGGCAACAAAAACAACATCATCATCAACAACAAAAACAAAAATAATAATAGTGGTGATAATAATAATCCTAACAATTATATAGTTTAACAATAATATTACGAACCAAGAGTTCGATTAAGATTGAGTGTATATTTTCAGAAATTATTTAAAATTAGTTATAATTGCACAAAAATTATAATAAAATAATAACATACAATTATCCAACCAAAATAATAAATTACCATTAGAAATATCGGTCATTGGAAATCTCTCAAAAGGATACGAAACTTTAGCCACTAACGATGATTGTAAATTATTTGTATCATTATCCCGAACTCTATAACGGTCTATGGAAGTCGATTCAAATACAGTGGTATTTTTTGCAAACTAAAAGTTTGGGATGTTTTGGAATTTGATGAACTTTATAAATCGCATATAAAGTACATGTTGTTACATAAGATCATCTGTATAATAACTAAACAATTTGTATACATGTTAATATTAATTTTAGCAAAATAATACGTAAATAAGAGTGAATTCATCAAGAAAAAATAACTTGAATACGTAGATAAAACTAAGCATTGTTTATTTTATTATCAAAGATAATTCAATAAAAAAATCACGGAATCTATAACGGGATAGAAAATATCATTATTTAATATTAAAATTCATAATTATAACTTTTGCTATATTTATTATGTATTTATTAACTTTTGGTAATAACATTTCGTAAATTTAATAAAGATTAATTGATATAATTAAATTATAATATTGTAATTTATCAAAACATAAATTGAAGTAAGTAATCGTAGTAAAGACGTTTTTAAAATTTTGCGAGTTTAAATTGTATGCACAATTTATATACATATTAATATAATTAAAAAATAGAAATAAATATGCATTTTAGAGAATCCTCATCAAGAAAAAATGAATTGCATATTAAGCTAAAATAACATTGAAGTATTTTTTTTTTTCTATTATCAAATATAATTTAATATAAAAAAATTATGAAATTTATAACGGGATAGAAAATATTATTATTTAATATTAAAACTTATAATTATAACTTTTGCTATATGTATTATGTATCAATTAACTTTTGGTAATAACATTTCGTAAATTTATTAAGATTAATTGATATAATTAAATTATAATATTATAATTTATCAAAACATAAATTGAAGTAATTAATTGTAGTAAAGAAATTTTTTAAAATTTGCGAGTTTAAGTTGTACACACAATTTATATACATATTAATATAATTAAAAATTTGAAATAAATATGCATTTTAGAGAATACTCATTAAGAAAAAATGAATTGCATATTAAGCTAAAAAAAATATTGAAGCGTTTTTTATTTTATTATCAAATATAATCTAATATAAAAAATTATGAAATTCTTATAGAGATCATGGAACTATACAAACAAAATTATGAAACTATAAAACATATGAGTACTACCGTCATGCCTTATTTTGACAATTGTCTTTTGCTGCCAATAATTGTAGACTTTGTAATTTTCTTCATCCCTTTGGGATGAACGAATAATGAGTTAATACAATCAGTAAGAAATAAAAATATTTCAATTTATAATATTAATTTAAATAGTTTGAGTTTTTTTTATTATTATCATTGTGTGGAAATTTATATATAGAGAGACAAAGAGAGTAATTTCAACAGCTATTAATAAATTAGATATATGATGATATCACCCTAAATATATTAGGATATATTAATTAATGGCCCAATATGGCAACAGAATGTGATATAATTACTATGCTATACTTAACCAAAGTATATAAAATAATGGATTATGTCAATAAGGATTTTCCATGATACTTACTAAGTCAAATATTTCTTTATTCCGTCTATTTCATTTAAAAATTTATGGTGATGGGGCGGTTCTATGCCAAGAATAAAAAGATTTTGGTGATCTTTTTATGGGGTTAGATTGTTTATTCTAAGAGATCATAAACTTAACAATATAATATATTTTAAGAGCTCCTAAGCTTTTTGTCAATCGACGTATATAATATGTAATATATAATTGTTCGTATATATGTTAACAACTAAACATATTAATATCCTAAATTTAACAAACCTGAAATATTAAAACCAATTATATTTGATTATGTCTATATATTAATAGTATATAACATCTATTAGGATAGTAATTATAATATATATATATATATATATATATATATATATATATTAAGTTGATCGATATGACATTAAATGGATATAAATAGTATACAATTAATGGTATAAATGTTAATAGTATATATCTATTAAATTGATTGATACAATTTAAATATATTAATAGTGTACAATTAATAGTATATATATTATGTTAATGGTAGAATTATCTGATATATATACGTTAAGTAATAAAATAAAATTAGATTAATCTTACAACTTAATTTTATGATTGTCGAAAATTACAATATTATATGTATATATAATAGACAATTTTCATAATCATCAATCTTACAACTTAAATTATACTTATTATTTGATTTGAAATCATTTTATTAATTTTGGTGGTAATCATCAATCTTACAACTTAATTATTAATTACAACTTAAAATGATTTTAGACAATATATTAATGAACTCTCCAAGCAAGGAAAATATTGAATAATTAATTTTAATTGATAATCCCTATCTTTGTTATAGATTCTGAATTTATTATTAAATATATATTATATGAATAATATATTTATAAAATTATAAATGGTTGTTTGATCAAACGTTTGTTAAAAGGTTCAATACAAATCAATGGCAAGATTTTATTTGTCTTATAATTAGTGGATAATTGATTGTAATTAGTTGGATCGATTAACTATTGTATTGGTAGTTTGTTAATTTGTAAAGATAAATAAATATTATTAATAGTTAATCGACTTGTGAATAAAATATTGTTATTTTATTTAAAGAAAAATAAAGATTTTCAAACAAATGTAATTATGGGAATTTATTTTAAATTTGGTATGCTTGACTATTGAATATTATTGCAAAATTATTTTATTTAAAGAAAATAAAGGTTTTCAAGGAAACGTAATTACAGGGGTTTGTTTTAAATTTAGTATGTTTGACTAATGAATATTGTTGGAAAGTTAATTTATTTAAAAAAAAATAAAGGTTTTCAAGCAAACGTAATTACGGAGATTTATTTTAAATTTGGTATGCTTGACTATTGAATATTATTGGAAAGTTATTTTATTTAAAGAAAAATAAATGTTTTCAAGCCAACGTAATTACGGGGATTTGTTTTAAAATTGGTATGATTGACTTTTGAATATTGTTGGAAAGTTATTTTATTTAAAGAAAAGTAAAGGTTTTCAAGCAAATGTAATTATGGGATTTGTTTTAAAATTGGTATGCTTGACTATTGAATATTGTTGGAAAGTTATTTTATTTAAAGAAAATAAAGGTTTTCAAGCAAATGTAATTATGGGGATTTGTTTTAAAATTGATATGCTTGACTAATGAATAGTTAGACATTTTAAATAATGATTAATTATAAATCTTCCATCAATATTGTTTACCCTATAATCAATAAATATTTTTCCATTTAATGACCGAATCTTGAACAAACTGAATAAATATTGAATAATATCTAATGCATCTAACGAATATGAGAAATGTTAAAAAATATCCAAAGAGATAAAATAATAGTTTTATATGAGAAATAATAGATTCTTATCAATTTACTTAACAAACAAATTCAAAAGAAATAAAATAAACTCATAAAATAAAACAGAACTAGGAGTACAAAATGACTATTCACTATTACAATAATGAGATCAGTCCTAATTATAGTAAAGTAAAAAAAAAAAGTGGGCAAAAAATCCAACCATCTCCACTTTTTTCTCGTATTCTTCCAGCCACATCCGCTTTTTTTCTTGTATTCTTCCAGCTACTTATAGTAAACGAAGGAAATTCAATCAAAATGAATAACTCTGCAAATTCATTGCTAACGTATCAACATAATTCATTAAAAAGAATGATAGATTAAAAAGAAGCATGGAATAATAAGTAATAAGAATGATAGATGTTCAAAAGCACCATAAAACATAAAAACAATATAAAATGCTTCACCATTGTTGAAATTTCACACAAATAAAAAAAATTATAGGCAAAAAAATATACAGTTGTGCAGTTGAAACCATTGCAGGTCTATAAAAATCCAATCGCAGATCTATTTTTCCATGTCTTTGAAGATCTGCAAACAATTTAGAAAAGTATTGGTAATTACTATGAAACAAAACAAATATAATTAATCCAAAGATTTGCAAAAAAATCATAAGAATATTAGTAATTATTACAGCGAGTTAAATTCAAAAAATGATAGTTATCCCAAACAAAATTTTCGATACAAACAGAAAATAGAAAATATTGCAAAAACATTCAGAAAACTTTCGATACAAATAGAAAATTGAAATACAAAAATAGAAACAAAAAATTGAAATACATAATTGATACTAAATCTGAGATTGTTGAGAGGCTGAGGAAGAAAAATAAATATTTCTCATATGGATCTGAGTTTGGCAGTTCGATTCAGAAGTGAATCACATATATATTTCTCATACTGTTTGGAGATTTGCAAAAATATTCAGAAAATTGAAAGAGAAAATAGAAACAGAAAATTGAAATGGATAATTGATACTAAATCTGAGAGGTTGTGGAGAGGCTGAGGAAGAAAAATACATGGGATGAAAAAGATGTGAAAAAATCCATAGGTTATATATAGGTAGAAATTCATGGGCGGGAAAATACACCTATTTTTCTCTAATTGTTTCTCTCTTTTGCCAAACTCCCTTATATATATATATATATATATATATATATATATATATATATATATTATATTATATATTACAGTAACTTTAGTATCAATGTAAGAAATAAACAAATATATAATACTTTAACGTGTCTCCCCATCGTCAAATGTACATAATGTATTATATATATATATAGTACATAAAAACATATTATAAAATACAATATATGTCATATATAATATAATATATAATATTAAAATTATAATCGGGTACATGGGTATGATGATTGGGTAGGATAACGGGTAAAAAAATGTGTACTTGTAACCTTGTCGGTATTCATACCCGATAATATTCATAACGGTTAATATCCTACCCTACTCGAAATCCCGGGTACCCGCCAGGATAAATCGGCAACCCTAACCCAAATGAATGAGAATACTCAAATAATTTATTAAATACATTAAATTCTAATAAATCAACCCTACAAATTCTCCATTTTACCCTTATTTTATTAAAAAATAAACAAAAAGGTAAGAAAGTTTGCATGAAACAGAGAAGAAAGAAAACAAACGTGAAGAAGAATAAAGGAGAAACAAGAAGGAAAAAAAAACGGGAGGAAGTGTTTTTCTTGTATTCAATGTCGTTGTTAGAGTGAATTTGTTACGCAATTTTGCCACTAAAATCTCAAATTTGCTTTGTTGGGAAATGGGAATGTTCAGTTCGACTCTGATTTCACTAACTAATATGTTCGGGAAAAAAAATAAAGCTTGTTGTTTATGTTCGTAAAATATCTTCAAACACTATGTCGTTGGAAGAAGAAGATGGGTTATAAATGAGAAGAGAGGAAAAATAAGAAGAAAAGTTAGAACTTGTAAAAACTTTTTAAAATTTATTTAAGTTCAAAACTAATTTGGGTTTTTTTTATTTTTATTGATTTTACATATTCGTTGAGATTTAAAAAAGTGGTGTGAACTCTCATGTATAGCAATTAGAAAAGTGGTGTGAACTCTCATGTATAGCAATGAGAATTTGGTGGTGAATTTTAGTATGTATAATTCTGCCTTAAAAATTTAATGAAATCCAGTCAAATTAAAATTTCTAAAAGATATTAATATATTTAATAGCTCATGATAATTTAAAATTTTAAAATATCTCAAATGAATAGTTCGGGATTTTAGTAAACTTTTAAAATATTATTAAATATCTCAATTAAATACCTCAAAATTTTTGAAATTGTTAAATATGTTAATTAAATATTTTAAAATTTAAAATTCTTGAAATGTTTTTAGAAATCCTAAATAAATACACCCTCCTAACAAATGCTGCATTTTGTAATTTGTGAACATATTTCCATATCATTTGTGTTGGCAGGGGAAATAGATAATTCAACTATATTCGTTCATGCCAAATTTTTATTTATTTGACAAACCATCACCCAACCAAATTGATTTATTAGAATTAAGGAGTTTTTTTAATCCAACAACCGATTTTGCAAGAGTATTTTCGTCCAAACAATGATTCTTCTAAAATATCAGGGGTTGAAATGAGAAATTAAAAAATTTTAATAGGGTAATTGGACAGTTGAAGTGTGAGAGGTTAAAATAAATGGTTTGAGGACTCCAATTTGGATTTAAGACCATTTTGCACCAAAAAAAAAACATGTATTTTGGATTTCGTTCCCAAGGCCCATTTTCAAAATCTAAGCTATTTTTTTTATATACCCATTAGCAATGTTTTAAAAACCGGCACCGGTTCACAGTTCAACCGGTCGGATCGGTTCAACTGATCGGACCGGTTTAACCGACAGTCCAACCGTATCAATAAAACATAATATTCTTAATTATATAGTATGAAATATTATGTAATGTATTAATATAAATATTGAATTGATTCATATTTGAAAAAAGTAATTAATTTATTATATAAACATGATTAATTTATTTATAATCTATTAAACATATTAATGTAATTCTTTGTTATGTGATATATTAGTCATAGACCACTATCTTAATTATTTGTCTAGATTATTAACAGAGATAAAAAATAAAAAAAAATGAAACTTATACCGATTATAATTTATTTTTTCATATCGCTTGATTAGATTCCATGAATCATTAATATAATTATGTCAATTTAGTTGAATTATATACATTATTTTGCACATAAAAAACGGTTTGACCGGTTCAACTTTTTTTTTTTTGGTCATTTTTCAACGCTTTAACCGATTGAACCGGCCGGTCCAGTCCGATTTTTAAATCATTGCCTAGTAGTAATATATTTTTCTGTCAAATTAACATTTTTTATTAGTAGTTGTCAAAGTGCAACTAAATTCATTAAAATCATATATAAAGAGAAGAAGTTCGATTATCATTAGTAATGTAATAAATTAGAAATGTTATAAAAATGTTTTAATTGTAAATTTTAATGCAGTCTTATTAGAAATTTAAAAAAAAATATATAATTCATATATAATAAATCTCCAGATATTTTAAAATAAGATAAAAGATATTATAAACTATAATAAAATTTTAAGTAATTATTTCATAAATTTTAAAATAAAATGAAATATATGAAGTTTTATGTATTGAGAAAATAGAAACAAGTTATATTCAATCAACAAAAGCCATAAAGAAAATATTCAAAAGACGAAAAAGAAGAAAATATGAAATTAATATTGTTGTTACGTTAGTATTTTTGTCCACATAAAAAGAATAAAGTTGAATATAAAAATGGATTATAACAACCATTCAAATTATTGAGCAAGTGGCTCAAAAAGAATATAAATTGAGCGGTCAAATATTTGCCTAGGCAAAATATAAAAATATATATAATTCTTATAAATTGAAAATAATTAAATTAAATAATTTGTGTATCAATATCATATTTCAAATCGAAAACATTCATATTCATTAATTTGTATATAATACAATTCAAGCATATTAATTCAAGTATTAATTTATTAGATGTCATAAAAATATAAATATAATAAATAAAATAAAACAAACAAATAAAAAAAAAAACAAATTTCGTGTTGTTATTACTTATATGTCATCACGTAAACTAGATAACGTTCGATGGATAAAAAAAACAAAAAAGTGAATATAAGCATGAATGAAAATAACAAGCACCAAGCGCGTGGTAAAAAAAGTTAAGTCGGTGAGTCAAATAGTCCGGGTTGGGCATGTTGTTTGATTAACAGCTCAAACGATCGACTTAAATATTTTAAAATATAAACAATTAAGTGAACATATAATTTTTAATAATTTAAATAACTCAATACGTGTTTTAGTATGTGTATAAACTTAATTAAAAAAATATATATGACAAAGATTCTATCATTATTCTAATTAATACAACCATTTTTCTTAGATACTAATAATTTCACCTAAGATGCACTTATCCATCTAACTAGTGAAGATAATTTAGCTGATTATTTGTTGTGAATACGCAAGTAATTAGCAACATTAATGTGTCTATCGCTAAGCAACGACGATAATTTCACTCGCTAATAACACGAAAAAGACGACTAGTTTTGAGATGAAACTAGAGTATATTCGATCTCGATTTTGTCATATCTTGGATAAGTAAGATTATAAGTTAATTGAAGGTTTACTCAAATCAAAACTCGTTCTTTTAAAATTAAAGGTAGATTTTACTTAAGTTACACGGACATGGGGACATGGGAATATGCTTATTTTGAAAATTATATGACACGACACGATTATGACTCATTTATAATATAAATAATATAATATATTTATTTTTGTAAATATTAAATTGTACTACTATTTATTTTCAATTAATTATAAAATAATTACAAACTTATTCACAATAATTGATCAACCCCGAATTAAAGGAAAAATGTAATAATTGAAAGATGAAATTTTGGATTATTGTTTGAAAAAACGTGTCGGAAACATATGCTGACCGAGTTCCCGCGTGTCCCCAAGTGTTTACTATCAAAAAGTAAAAATAAATAAATAAAAATGTAGGCATCAACATGCGTCGTGTCCGCGTTCGTGGAGTATCAACAGCCGTACGATGTCTAAAATGAAGTATATGTTCATCATAGAATTTTACAAATTACTATCTTATATTTATGTCAATTTTTAAAATATTTCATATAAATAAATATAATAATACATTATCATCAATTTTTTCCAAAATTTTCTAAATAGCCAAATTCATAATTCCAACAAGATTTAAGTCCAAGCTAGTCCAAATTTACCTTTAACTCGTTAAGGAGCGAATTGTATAATAAGCTGGAGACTGTGAAAGATTGAGGCCATGGGCTTGTTTAAGCTTATTGGAGGATCTGATAGCTTATTTTCATTCAATAAGAGCTTGGTAAAAATCTTCAATCAGCTACTGATGACTTATTGGACCTAATAAGCACCTGTTGGGAAAAAGTCACAGAACGTAAATTTTTTCTATCAGCTCTTTATAAAAATATAAAAATCTCATATTTATCCTCTAAAATCTTTCACAAATTATTCTTCTCCTCTAATTACACGCGATATATTTACTTGCCTAAAATCCATATTATTAATAATCCTATTCTCCTCTAATTAGGCGCGAGATATTTATTTATTTCCGGCCTAAAATTTCATATTATTAATAACCCTATTATCTAATAACTCTATCCGAGCCTAATCAATATCAACTAAAAATACCAAATTCATTAGAAAAACAATGCTTTTATTTGAACGTGATTTTTGGAATAATTCTTATTATTAATTATTATTATTTGATATTTAGTTTAAAGTTCTTATTATTTTTTCTTAATTTTTTATGTTTTTTTATATATACGTGTGTATTTTATTTTATATCTTTATATCATGTCTATATTGGTAAATTAATATTCAATCAGCTACTCTAATCATCTACTTCGCCAAGCAGTTATTTGTTTTCAGCTAACAGCCATCAGCTATTAGCTATCAGTCACCACCTATCAGCTCAACCAATCAGGGCCTGAATATCATTTCATTTTGTTTGACTAAATAATAGTAAAAAAGGAATTTAGGAAAATAAATTCTTTTGATAAAATAATTATTGAATATAATTTGTATATTCTCAAATAATATATTAATGACAGTGAACATGATAAAAAAAAAAGTAAATAAACCTTTATTTTTATGAAAAAAGAGGAGAATGTATTTTCTGTAAATTGAAAAACATTTATGGGCATATGGTCATATGAGTTAAATTCAAATACATTTATGGGCATATGGTCATATGAGTTAAATTCAAATGATTACTTTACTGACTAAAGACCAAAAAGAAAAAAAAAAGAAAAATATAAATAGAATATGCACATTGGAAAAAAGATAAAGACGTATCAAGGAGACATCCTAAAATTTGAAAAACGTTATTATATGGATAGAAGTGCCTTTTTGAATTAGTAAAAACCTTTTCGCTTAATAAAATACTGAAGAGACTGAAATAAGATAATAACAAGTTATTGTGAGTTTTTAAAAAAAATACTGAAGAGACTGAAATAAGATTAGCACAGAGCTTAGTTATCAAAAAATTAAAAAAAAAAAAAATATATATATATATATTAATTCGTCGCCAAATCACTTATCAATGGATAATAACTGTTGGCGAAATTTTTGTTAGTAATTTTACTTGTAGATAGATTCCTTGACCCGTCAGTAAGTACCGATGGTTTTTTAATGGCAGCTGGTAATCAGCCGTCAAAATTCTTTTTCTTTTTTAATTTGCCGACGGGTATTAGGTCCGTCCGAAATAAATTAAATAAATCAACAAAGAAATAATGCCGATGGCCTCCACGTCTATTGGTAAATAAAATACAATTTAATTTTATCGACAACTTCTATGTTCGTCGGTAAATGTATTTTTAAATTTTTTACTATTATTATTAATTAGAATAATGAACCTGTTTTTGTTATTTTATATTGTTCATCCACCTATTTATAAATATTTTTAAAAAAATATAAATACAAAATAAATTAAATATAAATACGAATAAGAATAAAATGAATTCTGCATTAATAATCAAAAATGAATTCTACAATAATAATCCAACATTTCGAAATCGAATAAACTAATAAGCATGAGAGGGGGAAGGGGGAGGAGGAAGTTATGCTCCCATCGCGGTCATCGCAGATTGAGGAAGTTGTACTCAATCTATCGCTGGAGTCGCTGCTCGAAGTCCATCTGGGCTTGTGCCTGTGCATCGCGCAACCTATGTTACTCCTTCTGATACCTCATCTCAACCTCCTAAAATTGTGTTTGCAGCTGCCGCAGACAAGGATCGACCTGCTGGGATGATGTGGAGGTGGAGCTTGTATTGAACTCCTTGGCGAGCAATCCCGTTCCAAATCGTCGACCCTTTCTGGGCCTGGCAACGGAGAAATAGACGTCGTTCAGGTCAACAAACGTGTCAGACTCCTGTAATGCAGCACGCCTATTCTCCAAATTAGTATGAACCTCCATCTGATAGATAAAAAAAAAACATTAATTATTTTCATGCATGATAATTATAAAAATAAAGTTAATATATAAATTAATTTGAGTTTGAAAATTAAATAAATTTATAGCTATCCGCTGAGATTTGGGTCCGTAAAAGAGTCGTTGCCTTTTTGATGCAAATTCAATAAAAGCTCCTACGTAGTGGGTTCCTTACCCGTCTTCTCTCACTATAACAATTAATTTATTATTTTATTATATATATATATATATATATATATATTATTTGTATTATAAATTGTGAACATAAACAAACACATATATATAACTTGCTATGTTCGGAACGATGAATATTTTTTTTAATATAATACAATTTTTTCTGTCTTAAATTATACGCCATTTTTAATATTTGTACATTTATATATGTGCTCTTGTTTAAAAAATACTGGTATCGTTCATAATAATAAAAAAGATATAATTAAAAAATACAGGTAAACACCAACTTTTCAATCATCATAATAATTTTTTTTTCAACCTCCATAAATCTAAAATGTGTTATCTTTCATATTTTGTTTTTCATAATTTTTTTGGTAGTTTTTATTTAAGATTTTAGTTTAAGAGGCCTGCCTACCATATACGATTTTAGTGTCTCTCTTAATTACAATCTAATCCATTTCTCAATTTATTTAGGAAAAAAATTAATAGTAAATTGGTAAATGTTAAGTCCAAGGCAAAAGTACAAAAGTTGGTAACCAACCAAAATAATTCAAATTCTCACGCTCTTTGAGAGTACTTTGGTTGGTTGGTTGTTTGTTTGCATTAAAAAACAAAAAAAAAGATAATTAAAAAAAAAAAAGCAAGCAATGAATGCGTCAGCAGTTTTACCACTCAAAGACAAAAGATATTTCTTGTACACATCGTGTAATTACTCACACCCACCAGGGCTATTCTCGTCATTTCATCTCTCCACGCATGCCCATTCGTAAATTCCGCCACTATACCCCTCACCCCACAAAACACGTCCTTTTTCCTTTAATATATATATATATACCCCTCTATCTCTATAGTGGATATATTTAAATATACACACATTTCTCAGCCAAAAAAAATAAATAAAAATCTCCATTTACTTCTCAGTCTTGGGAGAGAGAGGGGGAAAAAAAAAATCAGAGAATGGTGGTGGATGAATTCATGGTTTGTGTGGACAGAATAATAGCAACAGCTGCATGCTTTCAACAAGAATCATCATCTTCTGCTAATTCTGTTGTGAGAGAAAGAGAGGGAGTTTCAGAGAGTGTTAGCGTTAGTGTTGTTAGTGAAAATGGTGATGAAACTGTTGATAATAATGATAAAGATGGGATTTTTAATGTTGAGGATGGTTCATTTTCTGGTGTGAAAGCAAAAGGGAGTGTGAGAGAGTGCAGGATTTGTCAGGAAGAAGATGAGGAGAAAGATATGGAGGCTCCTTGTGCTTGCAATGGCACTCTCAAGGTTTCATTTTTAATTCTTTTCTTTTCAATTTTTCTCAATTTATGTTTTCGTTTAATGGGTTTTGGTTATTTGTTTGATCTCTGCCTTCTTTTGAAGAAAATGGGTTCTTTAGCCAGGATTTTTTTTAATATTTTAATTCTGAAGAAAAATAAAATTGTTTCCTTTTTGTTTCAGGGTTTCAGTTAGTTACTCTCTATTTGCTCTTTTTTTGTTCTTGGAATTTTGGGTTCAAATATTTGTTTTATTTTCTGCTGAAAAAAAAAGATTTTATTTTTAATATTAATTTTCTATGTTTTAGACTTTTATTATATGGAATAAACTCTACAATTTAGTTTTGATATTTTTTTTTAATAGACGTTGTCCTTTTCTTGTGTTCATTTATGGTTAATTTTCAAAAAAAATACTAAGATTTTAAATTTTGGGCGGTTGTGCATTTATTGATAATCCCATTAGAATTTCTGGCCTATATTTATTTACCTTCTGTCATTGGAATTTTTGTTACTTTTTTGGCATGAGCATTATTAATGAATGGATTTATATATAGTCCTCTGGTATTTGTAAACATCTGCACTTTTCAAAGCTTCATATTCTTTATTTGCTTTAGACTTTTTCATTTGAGGAAATGTACTATTGTACATGTGAACTACTTTGCTTAAACAAACAAACAAAAAAAGGCATCTTTATTCAGTGTGGAATTTAATGAATTTGTTTTATTTACTCCCGATAAGGAACTATCAGCAATAATTTAATATCATCAGCCTTTTTTATATAGTAATTCAACAAATGGTTGGGTCTACTTTTAGGTTTAAAACTTTATTTCCATCATTGATGAAAATATTTATATTGTAACTTGGACCTTTTTTTTTTTTTCTTGTTTTTCCATATTAACAAATATCCTTATTTGGCATTGTAAGATAATTCACTATACCTTATGGCTTTCAATATTAGAATTCTTTTATGTTTACCTTTTCAGTAATTCATAGAAGCTCCAATTTCCAAAATCCATTTAACTTTGAATTTTCTTTGGTTTTTATTAATGCAGTTTGCTCATCGAAAGTGTATTCAGAGATGGTGTAACAAAAAAGGCGATATCACCTGTGAAATCTGTAATCAGGTCAGTATCTTGTAATTATTTTTTACAATAGGAGTATAAATATTGTTATAAAACTCGATCAAAGCTAACATTGCTTTATTTTTCGCGTCTACAGATTTTCTCACCAAATTATAGCAGCCCGCCACCAAGAAGCAATGCCGATGTCATGACTATTGATATTAGGTAATTGATTTTAGATATTTTCAACTTATGTTTTGAGATGTGATACTATCATTAAGCAACTCCAGTAAATTCTTATTCTGTTTGATTCTACAATTTAGTCTTATACTCCTTTTAACTATTATTGCATTTCATCTTTGACTAGTCCATGTAATCTAGTGCGTTTTACCAAAAAAAAGTGCTGCTAGGCTTTTAGCTGGAAAAAACAAACATTTGTAGGTGTTTGTGAGCACCAACTTCTGTTCTAGCTTATGCTTTATTGAAGTTAAATTTAAAAGCTTGGAATGGGGTGCTTTTGATTTTGGAAAAGCACTTCTGTAATTTATTTAAATAAAAACTAATTTGTATTTTAAATTGCTACCCTCGTATTTTTCCTACTAATAATAAAATAAAGGTTAATTTCGTAAATATATTCAAAATCTCATGTTGAAGTACCATTTTTCCAAACTCTCAATAATTTTGCTTTTTTTAGCTTTTAGATTCTGTTTGCTAAACACTCCTACAAGTGCTTCTCAACACTAGAGTTTGCAGAGCTACTAATTAATGCGAAAGTTAGTGTTTACAAAAAAGCACTTTGAAATGAGCTCTTGAACATAATTACATACTTGGCCTTTTATTCTTAATAATGGGCAACCAATTGAGGCTACAAATATAGAACACAAAATAACTTTAATTTTTTTAAAAAAGTTACAAAAGCACTTTTCCAGAATCGAGAACACCCCTCCCCCAGCTTTTGAATTGAATTTTGCTGAAATATTGATACAACCCGGAATTGGATCGTATTGAATAATCCCTTTTCGAGTAAGGGTGAATCCCAAGTCCTATTCGAGTTGGCAAAATTCCTAACAGAATCAAAAGAAACTCAATTCATTTATTATTAATCTTCATATATCAAATGGCCAAGGGCATATTATATAACAAACCCTGACACTACTAATTACCAAACCCTAATCCTATTATTTAACTATTATTTAATAATAGACTAATTAGGATATGACCTAGGGCGTATCAAATACAGTAGAAACTAAAGCAAAAGTGGTGGTTGAAACCACCAAAAATGTTTTTTTTTTTTTTTTCTTTTGTTTTTGTTTTTTTTTTTCAGTGGAAAGCCAAAAATCACTTTAAAAAAAAAAATCAGGTTCCAGAGAGAGAATGTTGTATGTGCAAACATTTTCATAGTTTTCAAGGTTCGTTGCATGTGTAAATCTTGTTTCAAACAGCATTTCAGAACCAAAAACTTATTTCATCTTAAATATTACTGAACTTGGTCCTAGTTTTATAGGAACTGTTGCACCCTTATAAATTCTTGCTGCTTCATATTTTTAGAGGAAGTGTTGCATACTTGTTGCCTTCTATTGCTTGATCGGTGGTGCATTATCTAGCTCGTACATTTTTTTTTTTGATAAATCTGCATTTTTATGTTCTTTATAGAATTTCAGTAATTTTCATATTGCTTCTGATATTACTGTCAATTGTGCGGTTTGGATGATTTCTGTTTTTCAAACTACAGTAAATTTAACTAATCATAAATTATCCGTTGAGTTTTCGCCTTTTTTGTTGCAGTTATTATTATTATTATTATTATTATTATTATTATTATTATTATTATTATTATTATTATTATTATTTATTACAGCTAATCAACCTCTATCATGAATCATGTACATTTCAAGCTGATATTATTTATTGTAATCGAGGGAGCTTAAACAGATGAACATTCTATAATTCAAATTTTCATATAATGACTTCGTCAAGATTCATGACATCTGTTCTTTATCCCTCAGACAAGCTTGGGGCCCACACATTGATCTTAGGGACCCTCGTTTCTTGGCTTTTGCCGCAGCCGAACGGCAGTTTTTGCAATCAGAATATGATGACTATGCCTTAGCAAATAGTGGAACTCTTACCTGTTTCCGAACGGTGGCTCTCATTGTAAGCTGACCAATATATGTTCTGGCTGGATTTTTTGTTTATTTTTGTTCATTTTTAATAAACATGTAATTTTTTGTTTTTTTTTATGCTTGTAGTTGATGGTTCTATTGCTGATACGTCAAACTCTAATGCTCACAAGAGACTTTGGAATGCTGCGAGAATCATCGGTTTTCTTCCATGTAAGTAATAGTTAAAATTTTATTTACATTCTTGATGAAAATTACAAAAATGACCTTTGTCAGAATTAATTATTACGGAACTCAAAATATATGGTTCGTATTTTCTTAACATGTATCCCCATATTGAGGGTTCAATTTATAAAATAGAATCAATAACAGGGAGGTATTTGTATTTTTTAATAATAATAGTTGGGCGTTTTGTATTAACTTTCAAGGGCAATTTTGTAATTGCCCCTAATCTGTACCCGTACCACAACTATGTGAATATTTATTACTAAACATTAAGTGCAACACAACATTTATCTATTAATGTCAGTAGTTTTATCTCCCAGTATAGTGTGGGTACAGATAGATCTAATATTTAAATATTAAACTTTTATGGGTTTTATATTTCAGTATCAGATTTCCATTCTTCAGCTGGCTGGTTTTCTTCTTCCCTGCTATGTTTTGGCTCGTTCATGGTACATTGTACAATGCCGAAGGAGGAGGCAGGTTCGTTGATGTTTATTACTTCATTTCTACCTCATTTCAATTCTGTTTCTACTAAATGGTAATGAAAAAAAAATTAAAAACATGTTTGAATCTGTTGTTTGAATTTCCATGTTTTGGTTTTAGTTATTGAGAGTGAGTTTTTGACTTAGATTTGCCTGGTTGTAGTGTAATTTTGTTTGGTTATAGTTTTTGAAGCATGTTTTTACATAGAATTGCTTGATTATAGTAATAAATTGTTATCTTGTTCCGAAGTTTTATTTCCATGTAAAGTGAAAACTGAAAACGGCTCCATTTTCGGAATAGTTGGAAAAATATAAAAATGACACTTGAAATGTAAAAACAAAACCATGCATAGCCCTGAAGTATACCTGACTAGATTTTGCCATTGATAATAGATTTTAAATGTCATCCTCTTTTTGCAAAAATGATTTTTATACACTACCAAAATTGCAATATTGCAAGTAAACAACAAACTCAAAGGAAAAAAAGAAAAAGAATTTGGGGTGCTAGTGTTTGAAAAGGGCTTGAGTTCACGAACAAACGAACACAAAATGTCTCCTGACTACTCGATACATCAGTTTTTACGTGTTGCTTAGTTTTGCATCTTAAACTTCTCAATTATACTTCTATACACGAATACATCTTCTAAAATGTTAATTGTACGTGCCCTCGTCTCTAACTTCTATTTTATATGTGTCCATTAGGGTTGAGAGCAAGTGGTGCTTTCGGATGAATCGAACTCAAGCCATCTTATTTTAGCTTCTAATTTTCATATTCTGCTCTCTCTCTCTCCAAGTGCATTTCATATATATATATATATATGAAAATGTCGATTGGCCGAGGATTGGACTTTGGTGTTAGGGTTTGGTAGTAGATTAAGGTACTATTTCTTATGAAGTTTGTGTTCCAACCTGGTGACTCAGAAGCAAGTGTAAATGTGAATATTGAGTTCACTAAGGTGGTGTTTTATTAGCCTATTTCAACCTTTCTAATATTGATGTCTGGTCCCTTGTTGAATGTTTTTTCACTAGTTAAAAAAATAAAGAGATTACAATGGGCTAATATATAAATTTGAAATTGGCTATTCAGTGAAAAAAAAAAAAAAAAAGGATTCCTGAAGCCTAGGAAAAAGAAATTGAATTCTTGTCGTTTTTCTATTTTTTTTTTCTTTTTTAGTTGTTAAATTAAAAAATAAACTAAACGATGCTTTCTTGATTTTTTATCAAATGAGGTGAAGTTTCACTTTTTTATTCAATTTGAAATTCAAACCAATCTTATTCTTCAAAAAGAAAAAAGAAATTAAACCCCAACTCGTATATTACTTTATTGGAGTGGACAGAATACATTTCAGGGGTAATTGCAAATTGTTGAAAAGAAAACATTGGTTCATTAAATACTCCAAATAATTATTTATTTGTTATTTAATCCAACTAGAAATACGTAATAGTATATGTATATCAAATAAAAACTTTTCTACTATTAAATAAGATATATTTTGGCTATCAAATATGACATTTTTGAATGTTTAGTAGGGGATTTTTGGCGTAAAAGTAAGAAATTTTCTATTTGATACCAATTGTTACTATTATTAGTTGTAGTACTTATTCTGTTCTAAAAATCGCCCTTGGCGTCAGACACCATCAATCCGTCTACGATTTTCAAAAATCGTAGGCAAACAAATCGTTGGGCCAGTTTTTTTTTTTTTTTTTTTTTTTAACGTAAAACGATATCGTTTTTGGGTTTATTTTTTATTATTTTGATTTTGTAATGTATACTATGATATTATTATTTGACTAATGAACCTATGAATCTATTTTGTTTTGAACTTTGAATTGAACAATAGTTTTAAACTTGTGAATTGTAACTTGTGATCATTACTTGTGATCATTAAATGGTTGGATGTGAATTTGGGTATTTATTCTCAAATTCTAGGCCCACCTAGTCCCCGCCTATGCGCCCTAGGCACTAGGTACTGGTCTGGCGCCTATCAGCCGCTTAACGATTTTTAGAACACTGAATACTTATATGTGTACTTGTATCTTTATTTATTATAGATTATTATTAATTTTTCATAATGAGAGTGTTGTGTTTTATTTTACCTCATAGTCTAATTAACAAGATTGATAGATTATTTGTCTTCAAATTGAGTTTAAGGCTAATTATCGGATTGACTACACAATGGAGGACTTAATGACAATTTTCTCTAAAAACGACTCATGCTATTCCATGGTCAAACGACTCATGCTATTCCATGGTCAAAGTCTTTTTCCAAGTCTAATGGAAAGTATAAATAGCAGATTTGATGCAAATTATGTCAAGAATTCTTATGTAAAGACTTTGTGAACAAAAATATCACAATTGCTTTTATATGGATTGCTTGCATGTGTATAATTTAAAACTTTCATATTTTTCAGTGAAAACCATTCGTTGACGGCCCATTTATTTTCTTTACCTCTCATTATCGGGACATTTAAGTTGTTTGAAATTGAATGTTGACATTGGGCAAAAAATCAACAACCACGATTAAGATAGTAGAGTTTTTGATTCTTAAATCATTTTCAATTTAATCTTTTTACGATTTTTTTTTTTAATAAATGCCGATCAAGTAATATACTCTCTCCGTCTCAAAAAGATAGTCCAGTATTCCATTTTCGTCCGTCTCACAAAAATAGTCCAGTTACCATATTTAACATATCATTAATTTTTCATATCCACACATACCCTTGATTAATATTTCTTGAAATACCAATTCATTTGGAATATTGATGATAACAATGCAAAATTGTAATATTTCAATACAATATACTAATTCCAACACTAATTTCTTAAATTATTAATTGATATTTATAAATTTGAGAAGGGCAAAATTGAAAAATAAAATATAAATTAATATTTTAACTATATAAACTACCAATTATTTAATTTATGTGAAATTAATCGTAAGACTATTAATATGGGACGGAAGGGGCAATATTTTTCTATACGAGATGAATGTTATAAGATTAAAACTTTGGTTCCAAAAAATTATCTCAAAAGCATAATAATAATACTATTAATTTTGTTCATATGGTATTTATTTTCTTTAATAATCCGTGCACAAAAATTTAACCAAAAAGATAAATTGAAAAACATAAAAATTCCAATCCAATTGTGATTTTTTCCTAGTCATTTCCAAACTAGAAAGAAACTCTTGATTCTTCTATAATGCACTTTCTTTAATATTTTTTTTAATCTGTATCTATAAGCAAAATATTTTATTTATTTATTTAAATTAAATAAAACCTCCTTTTCAAATCTCCCCAATGTGTGAAACTTACAAAATGATCTTTAGTAAATTTTGCAAGAGCAGTTTCCTAGCTAGTCTTTTGTTAATTATTATATTACATTATGCAATCAAAAGTGTTGATATTTTTTTTTAATGTTATCATAATACTGCTTATGACACTATGTATTGGTGGTTGAATGATTTGTACTGTTATTAACCTCTGATATGACTTACATTTTATTAAAACAACAAGTATTGGAATTGTTGCGACACATTTATATAATAAGAATTGTTCGATCCAATTTCGAAAAGAAGAAAAAATTACTCCCTTTCATTTTATCGGTTATTTTATAGAATAAAACTCATTCAATTCTATATCGCTTGTATGGGCGGGCATTGGTCGATTCTGCCGAACCCCGAACCAAAGCGAGAAAATCAAAAACCGAAATCTACATAAATTCCAAATAAAATCGAACCGAAATAAGACTTAAAACCAAGAAAATATTTTTTCAATCTTTTCGACCTTGGTTCCGTAGGATTGGTCGATTCTGCCGAAACCCGAACCAAAGCGAGAAAATCAAAAACCGAAATCTACATAAATTCCAAATAAAATCGAACCGAAATAAGACTTAAAACCAAGAAAATCAAAAATCAAGACGTGCATAAAATCGCAAAACCGAACCAAATAGGAAATAATTTTAGAATAGAATTCATAAAACAATAAGTGATATAAGTTTTTTTTTTAAATTTCAAAAGTTATTTAGGTTATTTCAATTATTAATACACAATAAAAACTCAACTGCATCGAATAATTGATATTTCGGGAATTATTAATAAAAGTTATTTAGGTTATTTAGCTTAAACAGAAAATCAAAAAAATTACAGTTTAGTTCGTTTTTATTTTTAATAGAGTTTTTGTTCACCGTTGTATGAAATCAAAGGGAATTACTTGTTTTTTTTCTTAAGTTGCACCCTCAATCTTGATTAGTATGTAATTAATGGTATACAAGTCAACTTGTACCAAAATTCTAAAAGGGGTTAAATAGACCCAATGTCAATAATTATATGAATAAATGGTGTCCTTAATCTGCGTGAAAAAATCTTAAGCGACAGATCATTAATAATCCACCATATTTATTTTGTATATCATTTCCACCCCTAAAAAAAAGGTAAAATAGTCCCTTTGTGTCAATAAATGATGTCCTTAATCTGCGTGTATGAGCCTTAAGCAACACATCATTAATAGTCTTTCATACTCCATCAGTCCCGATATAATATTTCTCAAGTCATTAATTTAGTTAATATTTTTAATTATATAATTCTTAAATTTATAAATATTAATTAATATTTATAAATATAGTGTTAGAATTTATAAGTCATTTTTAATTAAAACACACTTATTAAGAAATTAAAAAAAACTGTTCAAATACCTCTCATTAATATATCCTATGTCTCTCTCTTTCCACTATTTGTATAATAATTAATGTATTTAATTGGGCAAATTAGGAAATATAACTAAAAGTCAACTTAAAAAACATAAAACGTCCCGAATTATGCATAAATTTTTTTCTTTTAAAACGTCCTAAAAATTAAACCGGAGGGAGTAGTATATTTGTTATTAGAATAGTAAAATTTTACATTGTAATCATCCATTTTCAATTCACCATGTAAAAAACTAGTATTTCAAAAATATTAATTAATTGTATATGTGAAAATAAAATATTAATAATATATTAAATATGACAACTGGACTATTTTGATGGGACGAACGAAAATGAATACTGAACTATTTTTGTGGAATGGTGTATTAACTTTGTGTATCAATTCCAGCCCTCATTTCTTAGTAATTGAAGTGTTCGGTCCCTAACAATTTTTTATTTTTTTTATTTTAAAACGAAGGGCATAATTATATATGTGTTGATAATTATTCCACGGATGTTATCACCAATGAGATAGGGCATAGATAATTTAGGTGTTAGTCCATGCACAATCACTTCCTTTTATGATTTTAGTTGTGGGATCATGTGGCATGTTTTCTTGATTATTGATAAAAAAAACCAAAACATTTAAATATTATAATTAAACGAACAATGGTTAGGGGTATCATCATATCCCCAAAAGGCATAGAAAGAACAAATTGGGGTAGGTTGTTTTCTAAGGCAAAAGTTGTACATTTGACAATGATTTGGTCCCTTAATAATTAGTCCTCCTTGTCTAAATAATTAGGTTCCATATAAATTTTTAATGCTTAAACTTTGGCTTACACGTGAGTTTTTTGACATGCGCATAATATTTAAGATTCTTTTTTTTTTCTTCTTTTCAAAATATATCGAATGCCAAAAAAAAATTAAAAAATTATGCATTTTCTATAAATGTCTCCGATTTCAAAATTGTTGACATTCGATAACCGAACAACCATGCAATATATATATATTTTTTTAAATTTACATAAAAACCTTATACAAATGGAATTTTACTTTGACACATCTAGAATCTGAAGTTTATAAAATTTCAATCGTATCACTTGAACAAGACTATGTTAATCAATAGATTCTGTGATTAGAAATCAATGAATTCAAGAAGATGATTTTTTTTGGTGTTGAGTAACTATGTCAATTTCATTAAACAAATATGTTTTTATGTATTATAAATAACTTCTAATGTATCTCTTTCTTGAATCCATGTATTGAGCCACAATTTGCGCAAAGACTATATAATCCATGGATGTTTATTCTTCAAAGATTTTTATTCAATTACTTAACTGGCTTCGTTTTTATTTTTATTTTGCAATCATGATTAATAGTATTTTATTTAAATAAAATATGGATCCTTAAAAAAACTAACGATCGAATGAGACTTTTTTGGAGATGTTGATAATTTGTGAATTTTTGGTAGAAATAATTATGTGAAATATATTGCATAAAATTGAATAGGAAATGAAAAACTTAAATAAAAAAAAAGGATAAATATACCTCCATCCTACAGATATAGTTCAATATTATATTTCCGTCCATCCTACAAATATAATATAATTACCATATTTAACATACCATTATTTTTTCATTTTCACATATACCCTTAATTAATATTTCTTAAATACTATTTTTTTCATGATTAATAGAAATTTGATGATTACAATTTCTAAATCTTTCAATTTCAATAACAAATATACTAATGCAAAAAGAGTATAATTGAAAAGCACTAAATTAATGACTTAATTACAAAATAAACTACTTATTTTTTAATTTATGTGAAATTAATCGCAAAATTATCATATTGGAACAGATGGAATATAAAATTTGACATTTTTGTCGATAATGTATTGTTATATTATATTTAATGTTAAAATATATTTAAAAAATAAATAATAGTATATGTAATATTTTATTTAATAATATTTAATTATTTAAATATTTAATTTTCAAATTTTAGAATAAGCGAGTATTCCAAATAGGAATCCGAATTTAGAATTCGAATCCCCAGTCCAAACATTTTGTTCAGCTTTGTCCTAAGACAGTTATATGAATAACTATTGCGTTTTGACAGTTGGTGCTATTATTGTATTTGATATTTATAAATTTTCCTACTAAGGTCAGAGTGTACAGTTACCTCGACGGTGTTAGCTTTGTCCTATTTGTAAATGCTGATCAACTTTAATGGGAAGACTATGGCGTACAATTAAATTAAATAATTACGTGAATATTGATCCGATTTCTTATGAAAACATTCTAATTTGTTTTGAATGAAATAGATATAATTAAAATTTTAAAATATATCATGATATAAAAATTAAATATTACAAAAAACTTATACAAATTTTTTAAAAATTCGTTCTTTCTATATTTCATCCTATATTTTTTTTCTTACTCCCAAAATCTATCTCACTGACCAACCAACAAAATTCAAATCAACGTAAACCCTAAAAACTTAAGATATAGTATAATGATACGAATTATGAATAATATAATTTTCTTGACAACTATCATGTTTAAATCATCATACATTATTTTTTTAGTCATTTGTTCTCGCTGGACTACAGTTCATTAGACACAAAGTCGAGATTATGTACGAACTGATTTTAATAAACATATAAGGTCAATTCAAAAAAATATATTGAGCACACTACATTTGTTTGATTTTCGAACACTCTATTATATTTTTGGGAAAAATGGTGTTTGTAACAATTTTCGAACATAACTATGGTGTTCGAAAGTTTGACCCAAACTCCTCTTTTTTAAACATATTGAAGGATGTTCAGTTTTTGGTAATAAAAATGATGTTATAAAAAAAACTCAAAACAATTATTCAAAATTTCTTTCAAACACCAACACGTTGTCCAAACAACTCTGCTTTGTTCATGAACCAGATTCGAACATCATTTAAACTTTACCAGGTGAAACGTTAACTTGGATGTGCACACAATAAAGATACACCCCAACGACAACTACTGTGTTGAAGTATTCGTTTTTTTTTTAATAGTTTTTCTTTCTCACGTTGGTGCTTTTTCTCTCCCGTTCTTCTCTTCTTGTTCTCGTTCTCCTTTTTTTTGGTGTTTTTTTTTTTTTGTTTTCCACTTCTCTCTTTCCTGATTTTTTTCATTTCTCTCGTTTTTTTCTTTGCCTTTTCTTTTTCTTTTTTCCTTTACTAGAGCAAATAAGATTAAGGTAATGTGGGTATATTAATCTAATGCATCCATCATCTACAATTTAAATTAAAATATTAAAAATATACCTATTCACTAACAATTATCAAGTCAAACTTAACCTCATTTATAAACGAAAATCAATAAATTATTACTCCTTGCGTTTTAAAATAAGTGTTATTTTAGAAACTCAATCTTATTATAAATTAAGTGTCGTTTTAGAATTTTTTACTATTTTATTTCAATTTTATCCCTGTTTAATTTAAGAAATATAAATAAGTTTATGGTAATAGAATAACTAAAAAGAAAAAATAGAAGTAAATTAAATGAGAATATTATTAATTGATTGAATTTTAATCAAAAATTATAAAATAACACTTATTAAGAAACGGAGGAATAATAACCATTCGCACTAAATTGAAAACTGGATTTTAATACAATTGCCTATGAATTTTGATAGTGAAACTACAAGGGGGTGACAGTAATATGCGAATGAATACAAAAAATTGAGGCAAAAATTGTCCCCCAAAAAAACCCACATGAGATAAGTAAGCTTTGTAGAGTAGTTAATGATTTCTTTAAGAAAGTCCACCGTGTGGAGCCCACTGACTATTACCACAATTACCACAAACCCCACCTGGACTTTTGCGCCAGATGATCCATGCAGAACCTAGCTTCAAAGTGGGCCCCACATTGAAATCTCTTTCAACCGATTCTGTACGCACACGTGTCGAACCTGAAAGTGATATGACACACTTGTGGCCGTGATTTTCGGGCTGGAAAACCGGGTACTTGTCTCAGTACATAGAGTTGCCTCATAAATACTTTTTAATTAGAGTTGGTAATTAAAACTTAGTTTCGTGTTAAGGTTAATGTTACAAATAAGGTTTTATAATCCATGTTTCATGTTTAATAAAAGCTAAAAAACTTAAAAAGTAATAAAGTCAAAAGTCATATAAAGTACACAATACTTAGTGTTAGTAATACTTTAGTGTTAGTGCGTTGCACGATAATTTTTTATTTTATTTTATCTAAAATAAAATAATTATTTTAAATATATTAAAATATTTAAATAAGTAGTTGTATATATGTATACTTAAGTTGTGTGTGTGTGTGTTTCGATTAGAACCATCACTGGTACTCACACCAAATATGGTTTTATCTAGGGGTGTGCACTGTTCGGTTAACCGACCGAACCGAACCGAAACCGACATTTCGGTTCAGACCGAAACCGAACTGGAAACTTTGGTTCGGTTTTCGGTTTTGTTTTTTGAGAAAAATCGATTTTCGGTTCGGTTTTAGTTTTGGGTTTCGGTTCACCGAACCGAACCGAAAACCGAAGTGTCGAATTCATCACAAGTGAAAACGTGATTTCAAGATTAATTGCAACTTTCCTTGGAAAATAATATTACGTTTTTATGCGGCCTAAACCTAACCAAACTCGACAGTCTTTTTCATCTCATTTTTTCATCAACTCCAAAGGTCACTGCCTGATTCCAGACTCACCTAACCAAACACGGCCGATACCAGAAAATCGCAATTTCTCGCACCACCTCCGGCTACATTTCCAGTCTCTCCCTGACACGGCCCGTTCGACACTCAATCCAGGTTCCAATCCTCATATTTCATTATTTAAATTAGAAATTTATAGCCCTAATTTAGATTTAAAAATCTGTAGCCCCAAAATTTAATGTATGGGAGAAAGTAAATTACCTAATTGAATTGCTTTAATTTGTTCCTTTGATTTCTGTTATGGGCCAGAAAAGTTCGATTGATGACTGATTCATGTAATGTAATCAATTTTTTTAAGGGGAATTTCTCCCCAGGTCAAAATTTGTTTTCAATTGGGTTTGGGATATGTTTTAAAAAGTCAGAATTGAAAGATTAAAAAATAAGCAGCTTTGAATTCCAGTCCCAAGAAAGAGGGTGCCCTTGTGATGGTTCTCAAATTCTGTTTCTGATTTTGTGAACTGAATTTCTCCATTCTAATTTCCAGGTATGAAAAGAAAACGTGGTAACGCGGGAAGTTCGTCGACTTCATGTTCAAATCCAAGTCCAGCTAGACCACCTCGTGCACCAAGTGTTGATCCACCTCCTCCAACATCAAATAATGATCCAGAGCCTCACTCAATGCATCTGGAGTCTGCAAATGAAAATGCCACAAATGAAGTGGGGCACATGGAAATATCAGATGAATCCGAAGAAGGTGGAGGACAAATGCAAATTCCTCAGAGAAAATCAATACCAAGAAGAGCTAAGGCATGGAATTACTTCACACTTATCAAAGGTGACGAAGGTAGAGCAAAGTGTAACTATTGTCCAAAAACTTATGATGTTCTTACTACAAGAAATGGTACTTCTTCAATGAATAGTCATATGAGAGTATGCATAAATCACCCTGATAATAAAGATAGAAATGGAGATAATCAAACAATTGCTAAGTTTTGTCAAAATGTTAGTGGGGTCATATCAGAAGGGAGTTCCAATTGGAGATTTGATCAAGAAACTGTTAGAAAAGTTGTTGCTCGCATGATTATTGTTGACGAATTACCATTTAAATTTGTTGAAAATGAAGGGTTTAGAGAACTTATGTTGGCTGCATGTCCTCAGTTTCTTGTGCCTTCAAGGATAACAGTAGCTAGAGATTGTCTTAAAAGGTATATTGATGAAAAAAATAAGTTGAAATCTTTCTTTAGGTCATCCGGACAAAGAATTTCTTTGACAACTGATACATGGACTTCTAATCAAAGACTTAGTTACATGTCTTTGACTGGTCATTACATTGATGATGAATGGAAGTTGCATAAGTTGATTCTTAATTTCATTCCATGTCCTGACCATAAAGGTGACGAGGTAGGTCTTTTTATTGAGAAGTGTCTTCTTGAATGGGGAATCGATAAAATCTTTGGTATTACTGTTGATAATGCTGCTGCTAATGATGTGACTGTAACATATTTGAAAAGAAGATTTGTTAATTGGGGGACTGCAATCTTGAATGGAAAGTATTTGCAAATGTGGCTCATATTGTAAATCTTATTGTTAAAGCGGGATTAAAAAAGGTGAATGTTTCAATTGATCGAGTTCGCTCGGTAGTGCGTTATGTGAGGTCATCACCTATGAGATTGAAGAGGTTTAAGGAGTTAATTGCTGAGGAGAAAATTGAAAGTAAAAGGTCATTGTGTCTAGATGTTACAACTAGATGGAACTCTACTTATTTAATGTTGGACACGGCTTTGTTATTTCAGGGTGTTTTTGATAGGTACGAGAACCATGATTCTGATTTTCGTAAAGATTTTATGCTAGGTGGAACTTATGAAAAAATTGGTTTGCCTACCAAGTATGATTGGACTATTGTGGAGAAATTTGTGCAAGTTTTGCGTCATTTTTATGATATTACTTTGCGAGTTTCTGGTACCCTCTATGTGACCTCTAACACTTTTTTAGATGAAATATTTGGAATGCATGAACATTTGATTGGTTGGATTAATGGCGATGATTCTGATTTGGTTGATATGGCATCGAGGATGAAAGATAAGTTTGATAAATATTGGGGGGACATAGAAAAGTTCAATATGATATTGTATATTGGTTTTATGCTTGACCCTCGTCACAAGTTTGGTGTCTTACATTATTATTTGAAAAATATGTATGGGTCGGCACGTGGTGAGGAGATAGCAAATTCTTCAAAGAGTGCTCTTTATGAGCTTTTTGACGAGTATAAAAAACTTAACGATTCAACGACTTCATGTAGCTCATCTCCTTCTTCAAGCATATCTAGTGAAAGCCGATTTATGGGAGATCCATCAGATGCTGTAAGTAAAAAAACGCGAATTCAAGAACTGATATCTGGGGTTGGTCTTGAGGAATCTGAGCTAGATATGTATCTAAATGAGCGCTTGGAGAAAGCTTCAAAAGGTTTTGATGTCTTGGGCTGGTGGAAATTTCACAGTCTCAGGTTTCCCGTTTTATCCAAATTGGTTCGTGATATATTGGGTACGCCTATATCTACTGTAGCTTCGGAGTCGACATTTAGCACTGGAGGTCGTGTAATTGATGATTTTAGAGCTTCATTAACTCCTAAGATGGCTCAAGCATTGATTTGTTGCCAAGATTGGCTCCTTCGCAGTCCACTAAAATCTTCAGAGGAAACTCTTGAATTTATTGAGAAGATCGAACAAGGTAACATAATTTCAGTATTCATATTGCCAATTTAGAGTATTTATACCTTAATCTTCTTACTGATTAATATTTCTTTTTTCTTAAAATTTCTGTAGATTTATTGGCGGCAAATGTTATTGTGGATACCAATATCGTTGGTATATGATGGGTAAATTGTTGGTAAATAGTTATTTGTTCCATTTATTTGACAATTATTATTTTTTGTGCCCAAATTTTCAGCTTTTTTCTTTCATTTTCTTGCCCAGATTTTAAGCTTTTTTCTTCATTTTTTGTGCCCAGATTTTCATCTTTTTTCTTCATTTTTTGTGCCCAGTTTTCAGTTTTTTTTCTTTCATTTTTTGTGCCCAGTTTTCAGCTTTTTTCTTTCATTTTTTTTGCCATGGCAGGACAAGGCGGAGGAATGAAGAATTGAAGCACAACATATTTTGTAATTTTATAATGTGAAAAAAATGGACTATTATGTAGTTTGTCGTCTTGATTTCTATTTGCTATGTTGCTTATGTACTTGCGAGTATGGACTTGAGTTGGACAATGGATTATTATGTAGTTTGTCGTCTTGATTTCTATTAGCATTTCATGGTGTTGTTGTTAGTTGAATTCTTATTTGTTGTTTTCTTGAGTCGGACAGTACTAGAGTTAGTTGAATTTATTAGCATTTGAACTCTATTTATTAGCTATGTTGGACAGTACATCTATTTGCTATGTTGTTAGTTTTAATTTATTAGCATTTGAACTTTATTAGCTATGTTGGTCAGTACATCTATTTGCTATGTTGTTAGTTTAATTTATTAGCATTAGCAGTTTCTTGTTAGTTGAATTCTTGAGTTGGACAGTATTGGAGTTGAACGAATCATGAAGTTCGGTCGACTGAGAACCAAACCGAACAAACCAAGAAAATTCGGTTAAAAATCGAACCAAACCGAGTAATTCGGTTCGGTGTTCGGTTTCTTGTTTTGGTTAAACCGAATTTTTGGTTAACCGAAAGTTCGGTCGGTTCGGTTCGGTTTCGACCGAATGTACACCCCTAGTTTTATCATAACAGTTCCTATATATAAATCATCTAAATATTATTTAAAAATCGAATAGTATTCGAAATGATATAACCTGATTTATAAAAGAATGGTTATTAGACGAAATGTACTTTACAAATTATGAAAGCTTTCCTCATACACAACATTTGTTGTTTTGTTACTATATTTATTCTCATCATCGTAGATCAATATTTTTAAACCTTTACGATTGGTCACCCTTTATATAGCAATGTATAAATGACCATGACTGAAAATTGGCTTCTTCAGAAAAATTCGAACGTGATAGAGAGATTGTCCTTGAATTTTGTTGATCATCATAGCATATGACACAATCGGAGAAAATTGTCATCGTTGGAACTTGAAAAAAATAACCTTGGATTGGATGGTGTGACAGTCATTTTAGGGATTAACAATAATCCCTCTACATTGCTTTCTTAAAAAATATTAGCCTATATAATATGATCGTCAAGTTAACAACCAACATTACACAACACAAGGGAATGATTGATATTTCTCAACAACGTGAGTGAAGTTCTAATTTTTTGTTTTAACTCATAGTTCGAAAATTCATAACATTTAATGGTATTTAGAAACTCTGGCGAGTGGAGGTCCTACAATATATCAACGTTTGAATCGGATTTGCATGCATTATCAAAACTAAGATATACTATAAATTCTCAATTATTTTATGACATCATATATTTATTAATCAAACCGACGACATCAAGTGTTGGGGAAAGAATAGCACGACCATCCAAATAAGCGAAGCATTCAGTAATTTTTCCAAATTGTAGATATGTTCTCGCCACAATTAACAGAACATGGTCACCATCATCTTTCAATAATAGATAACCTAAAATTCAATTTGAACGATACCATCATTTGATCCTCCAACTATTACATCTCCTATACTATTTATCGAGTTGATAAGTTTCTTTAACTTGATATTGGGATTTGAATTGTGATTTTGCAGCACCACATTCTAGGTCAACTTCAAAACTATGTAATAATTTCATAAATGTGAAGATTTGATCATTGTGAGAACTATGTATGGTCTTGTGCCTTTTGGAACAATCGTCAAAATTTTATGAAAATCTCCACCAAAGATTATTATTCAGTTAACAAATGGAAGCTGCGTATTAGAATTATTTTGCGATCTCATAATGTCTTTCAATATTTTTTTCAGAGTTTCAAAATAATGGTTATGCATCATTGGAGTTTCGTCCTAAGTAATGAGATGCGCATCCACCTTTAATTTTGCAAGTGGAGTACCAGTAATGATCGAAATCTTTATGAATATTAAAAGTAACTCTAAATCTAGAATGCTTAGTTCTTCCTTTCAAAAGAAAAAGAGAAGTTATGTCATTAGATATTACATTTAAAAAAAATCAACTATTAGATATAACAGTTGTAGAAAGCATTTTCTATATCTATAGATGAGAAATACACAACCCTTGGTTAAATGTACTACATCCATGACTTTATCAATTTTGGTGGAATATAGTAAATTCGTACTAATGAAAACAAATCTAGTTTCCCAGGTGTCCATTCTTTTGTTTTTAAGTACTAATTTTTTTTTTTTGGAAACTCAACATAAGGCAAACTCCGTGCTTCCAAATTTTTCTTATTTACCTCGAACCAACCTAAAACATGATATGGTGTTTTTTACTTGTGTTTCATTGTGTTCAACTGATCATTATCATTATACAATACATTATGCTCTTCTGGAAGATGAAAACTCAAACACATGATAGGTGGAGATTTATACTGAATATCATAAACAAATTCCATGCCGCTTCGCATGGAGAAATGTAATGACAATCATAATACGTGTCGATCTCATCAATCTTTTTATCCTTTGCATCCCCACATTTGTTCTGATATAATGTTATAGTGAACCTATAGTTACATTTATTGACATATTCGAACAAGTACTTGATAAATCTAAATTTCTTACACTATTTAAAATTTAAATGAGCTACACAATCTAGTAATAGATAAAGATTATGTGAACCGACCATCTGGAGAACCGCTAGTAAATGTCGCGGGTATGACAACATGAGGACAAACACTTGAGCCATCTGTTTCACCTCATAACACTACATCAACAATCCCATTGTACATCTCACTTCATAATTTTTTTGATGAGTTCTGACGTTTCACAATTTTGAAGATTCAATAATCGTATATGCATCAATTATGAATTGTTGTGTGAGTTGTCGACTATATAGAACCATTGTTCTAAAAATCGGCCTAGGCGCTTGGTGCCCTTGAACCGCCCACGAATTTTGAAAATCGGGCAAAAAAATCATCGGAGGAATTCGGCGCCGCCTAGGCGCCAGCAGTCCAATTTTTTTTTTTCCAAGAGGACGTCGATTTGGTTTTAAATTTTTTTAAAGCCAATTTAATTGTTACGGGGCAAGAATTGAGACAGAACAGAATAGAAACAGACTGTGAACTCTTGCCCTTATTTCGTTATTTTGATTTTATAATGTGTGCTATGTGTTTATATTGTTTTGAACTTTGTATTGAATAATAATTTTGAACTTGTCATCATTACTTTTAGTTTTGGATTGTCATATACTTTATTATGTAGCACGTAGTATGTTGAACTATTAAATGTTGGATGTAATGTTGTAAATTAGGGTATTTATTCTAAAATTCTAGGCCCCGCCTAGGCGCCCTAGGCGCTAAGCGCTGGTCTGGCGCCTAGCGGCCGCCTAACGATTTTTAGAACACTGCATAGAATAGTGAATACCTCCGTCTCTTTTATGCAGTCGGTGAGAGAAGAACTCCATCTGTCTCACATATTGTTTACCCCTGCCTTTAGGTTTTCGAGGTTCAGAAAAAGATATGTCTCCATATGAAAATAGTAATGGATAGTGTAGAGCAACGTACGAAGGATGCAATTCGTTGATACGTTTCAAATTACCATATCTCTTTTCTACTGCAATTCTCTTGCTACCATTTTGTATATCAATATCACCACCAACTAATAGAGAATTTAGTTGGTCTTTTTACGAATCTATTATAGTTGATGCCACAGTTTTCATTCCACTCGATGTTGATTTCGCACTTGTATTGTTTTGCATGATTACGGAGATAGTAACAAAATACATTATTTTAAAAAATCAATTCAAATAAAAAGTATTGAATCATAATAATATTTGATAAATAACATGTTGATATCCAATAAATCAAATACTACATTGTATTGCATTGTGCAATTTTGCATATTATAATTAAAAAAGTGGTAAAATTATTTTTGAAAAAAAGTGACAAATTGAATATTATTGGATTCACAATAAAAAGTAATATATATATATATATATATATATATATATATATATATATATATATATATCAAATGATATATTATTATTTTTAATATTAATTAGGGTATACATCCTAATTATGTTAAGAAACTCCTACATAATTAAAAAAAATTAAATGATCATTAATATTAAATATTATTTATGAGATCAATTCAAATTAAAAAAAAGTATTGAATCGTAATAATATTTGATAGATTTTGATAGCTAATAAAATAAATACTGAATTATGTTGTCATTCTTATATAATTTAATTTTAAAAGTGGTCAAATTACTTTTGAGAAAAAGTGATAAATTTGATATTATTGATCTTACAATAAAAATAATAATAATAAAATAAAACATAAAATAAAGTAAAATAAAAACTAAAATAACTTAAAAGTGATTATATATAGATATATAATCTTGTTATTTTTTAATATTAATTAGGGTATCTATCCTAATTATATTTTAAGTAAATTCCTATATAATTAAAAAATAATAATAATAATCCTACGTGACTTTGTTTCTCTCTTACATGGTTTATTATTATTATTTTCACTGTCCAGCATGGAATTTTTTGTGAAGATAATTTTTTTTCCTCCTCACAATGAGCAAATGATAGTATAAGTATTAAATTAAGTATAAATATTACAATGATGTTGAAGCGATTAATATGTAAAATATAAATGCATACCTAACAGAATATATTCGATTTTGAACATCAATCGAAATTAAGTATGACATGAATGCTTTCAAAATTACTGTGAATCGAAATTAAGTATGACAGTTAATGAGTACGTGATGTCTATACTTCCAGGAGATGAAAGAGTATATTTTAGTTCTGACACCATTTGCAAGACATATGTGAATGGATAAGAGGAACATCAAGTGTACTCGGTCGAATTTTTAAATACGATAAAGTGCTCGGGGATTCCTAATATTATTTTGAAACTGAAGATTGGTGTACCAGTTATGTTAATTCGAAACATGGATCAAGTTTCTGGATTATGCAATGATACAAGATTGGTCGTTACCCAACCCGGAGATCGCATTATTGAGGCAAAGATTCTTTCACGAACTAATGTTGGAATGAAAGTTTATATTCCACGTATGGCGTTGAGTTCATCGGATAGCAGGGTCCCCTTTAAATTTCAAATGAGACAGTTTCAATCATCGTCTGCTTTGCAATGACTATAAATAAGAGTCAAGGTCAAACTCTATCCAATGTTGGTTTGTACTTACCAAGACCTGTTTTTAGCCATGACCAGCTCTATGTCGCCATCTCCCGAGTGAAGAATCGTAGGGGATTAAAAATTTTATGTTGCGACGACGATGGTAACATTGTTAGTAAAACAACAAATGTTATGAAATTTTTCAGAACCTCAAGTAAACATATTTTTTAATGTAAGAATAATTCTATTTCCACTATTTATAATTTTTCTTTATTCTATTTCGTTTATTATGTATTATTTCGTTCTGCCCGCGTAATACGCGGGTGTCTACACTAGTTATCTTTTAAAGACGGCGTTCCCCTTTTTTTGTTTTGGATTTAGATTATATTTTTTCAAAAATGTCATAGTGTTCATTCATCTTATTGTTGGGTTTGCACTTATATTGTTTTAAGCGGTTTATGAGGTAATAACAAAATACATTATTTTATGAGATCAAATCAAATAAAAAAGTGTTGAATCGTAATAATATTTTATAAACAACATGTTGAAAGCCTATAAAAAATTATCAAACTATACGGTATTGTGAATTTTTTTATAATAAATTTGATATTGATGGACTCGGAATAAACAAAATAACATTGATGGACTCGGAATAAAATAAATAACGAAAAAACATAAATTTTGATATATATATATACTAGTTTAACACCAGTGTATTACATGGGATTTATAAAAAACTAAATATAAAAAATATTTATGAAAATTAAAAAGTTTTTAAATTTAAATTTAAAATTAATATTATATTTTAATATTTAAATTAAATTCGTTAAAAATTATATTTACATACAAATAAAAATTCAAAAGATGTCACATTTTCAACCCGTCTCTAATCTATATTAATTAATTATTATTAACTCATTTTATATTTTTATATTTAGATTAATTTTGTTAATAATTATAGTTACATACTTTGAAAAATTCAAAAGGTTTCATACTCTCAAGCCTTCTCGCATTGTGCCATTTTCTAATAAATATTAATTAATTATTATATAATTTATTTTTTTTATATTTAGATTGAGTTCATTACTAA
>BMAC01000933.1:134397-147217 GCA_014905375.1 Phtheirospermum japonicum
AATTTAACGTACAAACTATGCGTAATTTACAATTTTGTCTCATAACCAGGTTTTTGTGGTTCTGTTACCAAAAACCGGATGATGTGGTGTAATCAGATTATGCCCACATCATCCGGTTTTGATTGTCAAAAACCACAAACATTCCCTGGTCCTGGGGGCAAACTGGCAAATCACGTATGTTTGTATGGTAATTTATCACAAATAATAGTTTGTATGGTTAAACTATAAAAAAATGCAATAATTTGGAGGTAAAAAATAATTACCCCTAATATTTTTTTCCTTACTTTTTTTATGTTAAAAGGATTTTAGTCAAGGTTTTGTAAAAATTAATAGTCGGTTGGTTGGACACTGAATGTGCCTAAGTCGCCTAAAATTTCATTTTAAAAAAGCTGATCTTTTCCAAAAGTTTTTTTTTTTTTTTTTTTTTTTTTTAGTTTTTGCCGTTTAGCCCAATTTTTTGGTCGAGATAATTTGTTTTTGTAAATTTGGGCAAAATCATCTCAGTTTAGGTAGTCTAACTCGATATTTACAATATTGGTTTTAGTTTGAAATATAAAAAAGTGTTTTTATATGGCTCTCCAATCGAAATACTTAATTTCAAACAAAAGATAGCAATTCAAGAATAGTCTAAAAAATGATTAGTAATAAATAACTTCACACAAAATAAATGAAAAAAAAAACTAAAATACTATTGTTAGAAGCTTGATTTTTATGTCAATCTTGTTCTTTAGATGTTACAACTACAAATTAATTTGTTCTCCTAATAAAGATACTATTATTACTTGTAAAAATTATTATTATATGTTGGTCACTTGTAATTTTGTAAAACATATATTGTTGGTTTTCAAATTAAAAAGAATGAAACCGATTTCACGTCTCTTACAGTGGAGTCACAAATCTACTGAAGAGAGAGAGAGAATTTGAAGCAAAGCCCAAATTTGTTTGGAAAATGACTGCATATTTGAATTTTCCTTCTATTTAACTAAATTTTGGAATGCCTCGCTGGCATGTAATTTTTTTTAAATTAAAATTATCGGAATTTCGAACCAATTTTAGTCGAATTTACCGAATAAATTCCTCTAATTTTATTCACAAAATTATAGCTCGACTTTTGTTTTGAACCAAAACGCAAACGGATATATTGTTTTCTAGGTTAAACCCAGATTTTCATTAATATTGTTGTAAATCACCACTTCTAATTGATAATAATGGAGATCCAGTGAAAACAAGCAAATTAAATAATGAGTTTTATCGGATGATCCATAAAACTTACCTAAATGAATTATAGTTAATATATATATTTTAATTAATCTCATACTAATATAATTGATTTTAGAATAGTTACTAGTAATCATAAAACCTATCTAAACATAATGCATGCAAACAATATATATGACAACAACCCCATCTACAAATCAAACCATATGATACATAACAACTATTCCACCAAGAGAATATAATTCCACTTATTGAGAGACACGAAAACTCTTGTAGAGGTAATGAAATGAGACAACAAAAAAATAATAATAATAAATAGAAGATGTGTAAATTCGTAGGTCTATAATTATTTAAAAAATATATTAGTAAATAGATATTAAGTCTGGCGTTAAAACACCAGAAATAACATCAAACAATTTATATAAAAGCAAGCAGTGGAATAATTAAAAGTAAGAAAACACAGTAATTTAAATTTTGTTCGTAAGTAAACGTACTTACGAACTGGGTATACAAACACAAAAATTATATTACTTTAATTCGTTATACCCAAAATTATATTACTTTAATTCGTTCAAAATCAGGTACAAAGTTACAAAGTAAGATATGAAAACATTAGCATCAACACTTGATACTAAATACTTTGTATCCATACTAAGATGATTTTCTCCCTTGGTCACGCAACTTAAAAAATGTATGGAACATGAGTTGTGACTTCAAGTCTTTCTTGCACTCATACGGCTTTGTGAACTGCTGCGTCGTCCTTTTCTGCGTAAAAAAACCGTGTGTCTCTCTCGGCTTCTTCATGTCTTTTATAGACAAGAATCCTAATCTTGATCAACAAGTTAACTAATCCTAAACTAATCTAAGAAACAAAATAAAAACCAAATATAGTTTTCTAATTTATTGTGAACCCAAGAAATACAAATAACTACAAATGAAAAATAAGAAATAATTGTCAAAAATAAAATTTTCAACAAGATGGCTTCACCATCATCTCAAGTCTCATGCATGGAGCCAAGACATAATGATATACTCAAAATTTTGTCATATAATGTAATCGGGATGAAAATTATGATATCCAGGTGCGGAGCCAGGGGTGCTCCCCTTTCTCAGGGCACAACCAAAAATTTTTTTGGGCCTTTGAAACCAGTATATATATATATATCAAATGGTAAAAAAAAATCATATTTGGATTAGGGTTAGTAAATTTGGGTTAAAAGCACTACACTGGGGTGGCTACGCCCCTGATGATATCGATAATGTACCAAAATTTACAGTGCACCAAATGTTAGTCGATATATGAAAATTTTGATACAAAGAATGACACACCTATACCATAATGATATATCAGAAATTCTGGTAGGATATCCATATGTAATAAAAATACTAATATTTTTTAAAAATCAACATTTTGGCCAGAATATTGAATATTCATATATATATATATATATATATATATATATATATATATATATATATAGGGATGGGTTCAAATAGAACCATATTATTATATGCGAACCTGCGAACTAGTGCTTTTATTATATACCATCAGTGATTTTATTATACAATCACAGTGCTTTATTATTATTTTTAGTTATATACATCAGTAGTGTTTTTATTATACAATCATAATGTTTTAAATAAATATGTAAATACACAATAAATATGATCCATCCATTTAATATGATCTACGCCCCATAATTGACCCTAAGTTCACATATAGGAATATGGTTCTCATTTGAACCTAATCCTATATATATATATATATATAAATACTCACTTAACTTGGAGATTACCAAACCTGGGCCAATATTCAAACCAAAAGGCCCCCGAATCGAAGGTACCAGTCGACTATTTGATTTTTTCCGAATCGAGTGTCCCAGTTGTACACTTCTGGAGTTTTTTTTTTCAAATATCGCACCAAAAACCTTTCCAAATCAAAGTATCAGAACTAAAACCAATTTTCAAGAGCTTTTCTTGTGTTTGTGTGTGTGTGTGTGTATATATGTATAGTTTATTTTTAATAATGATTTAACTACACATTATTTGATAATATAATCACTACTGGAAAAACTAAATTAGAGTCGCTTCATAAGTGACGCTTCAAGGAGGAACCGCTGCAAAATGTGCAAAAGTGGCACTTCTTAGCAACGAACCACCTTATATAAGAATAAAAAAAAATTAAGAATTTCATCCGGGTGACGCTTATTGATTATAACACGAAAACAATAATAGTAAAAATGTCGATTGCGTTTAAAAACAACTCTATATAAATAATACCGGGTGTTGATTTGCTAAGAAAGTCACTAATACACTGAGACTGGGTGTCGCTTATTTATATAAGCGTCACCAATAAGTGCAGTAGTTTTGGTGTCAGTTTTTAACAGAAAGCGCCACCAGAGTTTAACCATAATAGGCACTTGAATATAACAAGCGTCACTTATACTTCCAACAAAAGCAAAAATTTACAGCGCCCCTAGATTTGAAATCACACCTGCAAGTAACTCTCGTCTCTAACGAGTCAGTTTTCTTCCTCCTCTATTGGATCTTCACACGATAATTTTGATGTTTCCGATTTGAAAATCGCCTTTGTTCTACCATCCTCTTCAATTTGTGCAAGGGTTTGGTAAGAGTTTTTATATCAATGATCACCTTATCTAAATGGCTTTTAGATTTATTTCCTACGACATTTAGGTTTTTTACTATGCTTTTTTTGGAAACAAACATACTTTCGATAATTACTTTTCGATAAATCTGATAGGTTGTAAGATTCTTTTCTCCTTTTGTATATGGTAAGAAATTGCAAGCGTTATAATCCCTGAGTCATGGACCTTAAATCTTAACACTTTTGATGACAAATTAAGAAGAAACAACTTTGCATCTCATCTGCCGCCCCTCATCTCTGTCGACTGGCTTGACTTCGCCGTCATAATTCCTCTCCCACTGTAATGTGAGGTCAATCGGAAGGATGTGCAGTTGAAAGTTGAATCGAACTTTTTACACATATTCTTTTATTAAAAATAAAAGTTCGTCTGCAAGAGAACGAAGCGGTTGTAAGTGACAAGTTTGACACGAGTTGAATCTCTCGAGGAAGGCTAATTGGAAGTAAATTTTTGCATTTGGTTCACGAATAAGAAAACAACGAAAAAGACTATTCTAAACACGTGATCAAATTTTGGTTTGTAAAATGGTAATAACTAAGACTACGATTTAAACGTCGAGCAATGAAACCAAAAACTTTGAAAGGAATAATAAAACGAGTTCAAGGGCTCTAGAATCGTCTCCACGATCAATTGGCATTTAATCGAACACTTAACCTATGAGTTGAGGTTGTCAATCCCAACTTGTAGATTAAACACCCTACATCCCAATTGATGTTTCTAAATGATTCGAGTCACTTGATCGAGGATTTCTTAGCATTCTAAGAAATCTTCTCCGCAATAGTACGGAGTCGATTGTAGAGCGGTAAGCTTTCCCGAGTCGTGTCTCTCGATGATAGATATAATCGGCGGTCGGTGTTTTTACTTACTCTCTTGCTAATCAAAATTACACTAATCTAAACTAAGAAAGCATTAAGTCATTGAGTGGGTTTTGAGTTTTATGCTAAAACTTGAATTTAAAAGGAGACTTTAGTTAAAAATGATTTAAATGAAAATAATGAAAATGAGGGTTTAGGGTGTTCAGTTCGTCTCCACGATCAATCGGTTTTTTTTCGAGCACTTAATCCACGATTCGGGGTTGTCAATCCCAAATTGTCGACCAAGTGTTGGGGTCGTCAATCCCAATTCTCAGGTTTGTCAATCAGGAGTCTCAGCAATCTCCGATTAATGGTTCTAAATGAACCTAGTCCCTAAACCCCTAATTTCTAAACTAGTTGCATCAAATGTAAATTAAAGCTTGTTTGAAAGTAATTAATTTTTAATAATATTAATTAAAACTAATCATCACCATTGCATAAATTAAAGTCCACTAAACTAAGAAGTCTTGCAAATTGAAAGAGGAAAAAAGAGGGAAATTAAAAGCTTGAAATTGAAAACAAGTCAAAAGCATTAAATGGGTAAAAGTCAAATTGCTCAAAGAAGAAAGACCCATAAGCCTTTCAAAAACCCAAGGTTTGTTTGGACAAATTGGGCAAAAAGCTTCAAGAGGTTTTCAATAGAGTTTTTGCTAAACAAGAAGATGAAAAACAACACAAAGCAATTAAACCTACACTAGAGAAATTGAAATGCCATGAAAAACAACATAAGCTAAGATTCAATAACCAACACAAGAGAAATCACAGCAACACAATAATAACACATAACATTAAGGGGAAAGATTACTACCAATTTTTGCATTCCAACAAAAGTTTCAAGTCTTCAAACAACAAGCAGCACAAATGAAGGAGGTGTCACCCTCTCCAACACTTGCTTAAGAACAACTAACTAACTACTAACTTACTAAGCTAAACTAGGCTAACTATTAAACTAGCTAAAACTACACTAAACTAGGGTTCTTGAGCAATGGAAATGGTAAAGGCTTGGAGGAAATGGAACAAGTTCAAATTCCACCAAGGAGAGTTGGATAAGGTTGGAGAAGGATGGGTCTATAAATACAAAGTCGCAGGGGTAAAATTGTCAAACAGGGATAAAATTCACGAGCTGAACTGCGACTCAGTCGATCGACTGAGGAGAAGTCAATCGAATGACAGTCGATCGATTAAGGGTCAGTCGATCGACTGCTTCGCCCAAAATTGCCAAACCTTCTGTACTCCAGTCGATTCGGAGAGATCTAGTCGATCGACTGAAAGACAATCGATCGACTGGTTCGACTGCTCCAGCTAGGTTTTCTCGTTTCTGCTATAGCCGTCCGCCGGTTGTCGCTCCTCTTTCGCACTGTGTTCCTTTGCTTTTCCATCAAAATTCGAGTCGAGTGGAACGCTTTCAAACGTACACGGGCTCCGCTTGGTCATCCTACGGCCAAAAGTACGAAAAAGAGTAAAAATATACGAAAAACTACTAAAAACAGCACAAAAGCTATAAAAACCTAAAACTAACAAAATAGGCCAAAACGACTCCTAAAACCCGTAAATGCAAGCAAAACACACGCGGATGCGACACAAAAAGGTAACAAAAAAGTGTACAAAAAAGTACAAATGATCACTAGACCCATAAATTCTAAACACAACTCATCAAGAAACGCAAAAATTCAAATTCAATGCAAACATGAACATGATTTGACAAAAAGATTGGAAGAACGCAACAATGGAGAAATGAGATTTTAAGAACAACAATAATTGGCATATAAATTTTTGAGAATCAAACACCTAGAATCATGAGAAGTTGCAATGAAACTAACCACCAAAATACGAACATCACGATCCAACAAAAAAAAAAACACATAATTAAAGGAAACACAAATTGAAATAATTGAAGAAAAGAAATTGAAAGCTTACTAATTAATAATGTATAGTTTAATCATTGAAACAAGTAAATGAACGAATTGAAACTAAGCCGCGTCTAACATCCGAGCAATGCTTAAAGTCTAAATTCTGCTTAAAGCTAAAAATCTGGAAATTGATGAAGAAAGAAATGGAAAAGTTGAAGAAGAAATGAAGGAAAAATGAAGAACATACTAGGGCTTGTGGTTCCAAAGCTTCTAATGTGAGAATGGAAAGTTATTATATATATATAGTGGTGAAAAAGTGGGGGGGGGGGGAGGAAGGAAATAGTCGATTTTTTCAAAATGGCAAAAATGGCCCTGGACCATCGATTTTAGGTTTACCGGCGGTCATGGTTAAAACCGTAACCGTCAACCAGTTCCCGGTAGTTAGGTTATGGTTAACCAAACCGTTAACCTTAACCTCCGCGGTTAACCGATTTTAAAAAAAAAAAAATCGCCGGCGGTTTAACCGCCGCGGTTAATAACCGTTGATAATCAACGGATGAAATCAACTAGCCGTTGAAGATCAACGACTCAAATTCAAAAAAAATATAGTCGTTGAGTGGTTTAACCGCGGTTAACCGGTTTAACTGCCGGTTTACTACGACTATTTTTTTATTTTTATTTTTTTGCAGATTTTGACACCTATAGATACCCCACTCTCCAACACCAATTCTCACACCAATTCATCTCTACTATTCTTCTTCTTCTCTTATATTTTCAAGCTTAAAGAAGTCAAGTTTCTAATTTGTGCAAGAAATAATATTATCAATAATATTCTTATTCTTCTTTCCTAATCTCGTTTTACGTAATTATCTTTTATAATATCACTATGGCAAGCTCTTCCCGTAATGTCGATACCAATACTTCAACTTCTTCTCGTCGAGGTCGAGGATCTTGATGAGAATCTTCGGCCGTCGCCGGAGATTATGTTCCCGATGAGATGACAGTGGAAGAAGTTGAGAACATATATAATCAATCAACTTCGACTCGCAACAAAACTAATTTTTGAAGAGGGATTACCGAGCTCCAATGAAGAAGAAGCGGCGGACGCTGAGGGAATTTATTTACCCCATCTTCCGATTGCATTTCACAAAAACGACGATCAACGGCGAACGTTGAGCGCAATGAAATTATTGCCATCGTCTAATTACGCCTTCGATTCTAAAAATAATCGAGGCTACGGGTCGCTCAAATACACATGGAGAAGAAGCATCCCGACAAGTACTTTACTGGTAATTCTCAAACAAAACTAAACTTCTCATCTTCATCTACCACCGCCGGCGGGACCGACGGCCAAGGTACGAGTTCTTCTACTTTATTTCAATATACCGAAAGTAATCATAGGAAATTTGTTGCAAAATTTGTTTCCGTTTGAGTCTTCCTTTTAATCATACGCATAGTAGTCATTATGAAGATTATACTAGGGGTGCATTTAATCCATGTAGCCAAAGGATTTCACGAAATAAATTAACTCGCGATATTGAAAAAATGGTCTGGTGAGTATAAATTGAATTTGATTTCAATATTTGACAGTTTGCTTCATAGTGTCTCTATATGTTCGGATATTTGGACGGATTCTTTTAAAAATCATAATTATATGGGAATTACTTGCCATTGGATTGATAATTTTTGGACTTTGCAAAAACGTTTAATTGCATATAGAAAGTTTGATAGCCAACATACGGCGGTGAATATTTCGAAAAAAATCTCCACTGTTTTGTCCGAGTATCATTTAACTAACAATTTTTTTTCAATTTCATTTGATAATGCCGTCCGCTAATAGTGCTAGTTTAGAATTGTTAAAAATTACTTGTCCACCCGCTATTGGCGGCAAATTTTTTCATATTAGATGCATTTGTCATATTTTGAATTTATGTGTTCAAGATGGTTTAAATCTTTTTTAAATATAAAATTCAATCGATTAGGAGTGCTATATCTTATCTACGTTCCCACGATTCGCTTCAAAAAAAATGGCGAAGATTTTGCAAGGCCAATCAATTGCATCCAAAAAAATTTTCACTAGATGTGCCAAATCGTTGGAACTCTACTTATAAATTACTTAATGATACTTTTGAATATAGAGAAGCATTGTGTACATTTTTTAATAACGAAGATGTCGATTTCGCTTTGTTTTTTTTTCGCATATGTGGGATGATTGTTATAATATGATGTCCCTTTTAAAAACTTTTAACGATGCCACCGTGGCTTTATCCGGTATTTATTATCCTACCTCCTCAATATTTGTTGATCATTGTATTCAAATAGTACTTGTTAGTAGTGCTTTATACCATAACTCTGAATTAGGTGAAGTTATCGATACTATGTTGAGTAAATGGGTCAAATATTTTTATTACATTCCCGAGGTTTTTTTTGATTGCAGAAAATTTTAAACCCGGATTATCGGGTGGAGGGTCTTCAAAACTTACTTAAAATTTATTACGATGCATTAACACCTTTTTTAAAATCTTGTAGACTTCCAATTCCTAGCCCTATTAGTGTTGTTCACCAAGCACAACAATCTTTAGTTCAATTTTTTTATGATTACGATCAATCTTCATCTTCTAGTGATGTTAATGTGTCCCCTTCTCCTGTCATTTCTACTACAAGACCCAGCGACCCTCGAGGAGCTCTAGCCCCATATATGAGATTGCTTGAAGATACTAAACGAAAATGGCAAAGGGCTAGTGTTAGTCGGTCAATGGAAATAGATAGTTATTTAGTGGCTTTTGAATCGACTTCGGTACCAAAAAACCCGATGATGTTACTAACGATCTTGTGCAGTTTTGGTCGAAAGTGGCCAGTATTTTTCCCACACTCTCTAGGATTGCCAAGGAGGTCCTCGTCCGTTCCTGTTTCGATAGTCTGTTGAACAGGCCTTCAGCATAGGAGGCTATATGTTAGATGAGCGTCGGTCTACCTTAACATCCAAAAATCTTGAATATCAAATGTTGATGAACGATTGGGTGAAAGCCGAAAAACGAGAATAAGAAATGAAATTGGATGAGGGTGAAGAGAGCGACTATTACGATACCACTTCGGAAAGCAACGACAACGACGAATAGGTAAGTAGGTAAGTGAGGTAAGTAAAAGAACTACATGAAATTTGATTCCTTTTCGAGGATACGTAGGCAATTTAATTCTAATATTAAAAGTTAAAATTTAATTTTAATTTCTAATATTAGAATTAAATTCAAGTCCTTTTTTTTTAAACTTATTTTTTCAAAAAAAAAATCGAACTACGTGTACTTTGATTCCTTTTCGAGGATACGTAGGCAATTTAATTATAATATTAAAAGTTAAAATTTAATTTTAATTTCTAATATTAGAATTAAATTCAAGTCCTTTTAAAAAAAATATTTTTTAAAACTTTTTACTTCAAAAAAATTCTAATAATTTAATTTGTAATATGAATTTGTTGTGTTATTTTGAAATAACACATCATCTTGTTAATTTGATTGTTTGTACATATTAGCATTAAAATCAAGTCCTTTTAAATTTATTTTTTCAAAATAATTAAAAAAAATTTACTTCAAAAATTCAAATTTTTTTTACCTCATTCTAAATCAATTTAAGTTTATTTATTCAATTTTTATTTAAATTTCTCAATTTAATTAACAAAAAAAAAATTAAAAATCGGCGGATCACCGCCGATTTTTCGGTTAATCGATTTAACCGTAACCTTAACCGGTTCACCGCCGGTTAGGTTACGGTTAGGCATGAAACGGTTAAATTAACCGCCAGTTAATTAACTGGCCGGTAACCGGTTCAACACCCCTATACGACACACTACAAGAGAATATTTGACACGAGCTACGAGGGCTATCTTCACTAAAAGAAATATTTTTTCAACCATACAACTGCTCGTACAATTGATTTATTAGATAATTTTTCTTTTTATAATATGTTTCAAATTTAACTTCTTTATCTTGATAATTACAGGTATCATTGGATATTAATTATTATATGCCCAGAGGTAAGGCAAGGTTACTTGTTCGAAATACTGAAATAATTGATTTTGTAAGTTAATTAATTCTTTTGTAGTTTTTTTTTGTTATTTAATTATTTTAACGTGTATTTCTTCAAAAGACTCAAATATCATACTTTGAAATATAGGGCTTTTAGAATTGCGTCGTCAATAAAGGAGAATTGTAAAGGTATAATATTTTTCAAGATGAATAATACATATATATTTTTTATTAATTTAAATATTTTATGTATTAATATAACTCGTCTTATAAGTTGTACTTCACTGCCAATCTTTATTATTTACAAATTTTTTTCAAGTGCCGCAAGCAATCGGGGCCTAACGAGTGTGGTTATTATATGACGAGATACATGTACGACATTACCTATAATTTTTTCAATAGTCAAAATATTGAAATGGTAAATTGATTTATATATTGTTATCTCTAATGTTATTATAGTTAGAAATTTTAAGTCATAATTAGTTAGTATTAATAATCTTATATTTTGTTTAAATATTTTTCATTTAAGGATTGGAGAGGGAATCAAGATCCTTACTTAAGGTTGGAGTTCGATGATATTTGAGATGTTCGATAATAGTGTCTTGGGACTCGGTTCTCACTCGAATCACATCATATATATATGATTAAAATCATATGAGAATCAATCCTAGACGGGGACTTAGTTCACTACAAAAAAATCCGGCGATGCTGACGGCCAAATCCATCAGGATTCCGTCAGTATATGGAATACTGACGGCCTCCTGACGGATAATGGCCGCCAGCATTTTTGTGGTCAGAATTCCAGTATCCTGACGGCTTTAACGTACCCGTCAGAAATACTGACGGTATGCTGACGGGTAGCGCCCGTCAGTATTTTTCCTTTTTTTTTTTAATTTTATAAATACTGACGGGCCGGCCCGCCAATATTGCTGACGGGTCAAGCCCGTCAGCATTTTTAAAATATTATAAAAAAAAATTGGCGGGCCTAGCCCAGCCCACCGGAGCCCAACCCCAGCCCACACCCAACCTGTGTTAATTTAATTCCCCACATGTGGCATGGGTGGGATTCGAACCCCAGACCTCTTGCAAATAGAGGAGTGGTGTTACCGTCTCGCCAAGTCGATTACATGTGAAAGATTATATACTTTTAATATATATTAGATATAAATTAAGTTATAAATTATAATTATAATTAATTATATTATATTTATAAATATAGATTATATTTATGAATAATAATATATAAATGCATAATATTATTATAAATATATTTATAATAAATAAATAATATATAATATAATATTATATATATTATAAATATAATTATTATAAATATTATAAATATATATTTATTATATATTGTATATAAATAATAATATATATTATTATAAATATATAATTATTATATTTATAAATGTAGATTATATTTATGAATAATAATATATAAATGCATAATATTATTATAAATATATTTATAATAAATAAATATATATATATATATATTATAAATATAATTATTTATAAATAATTATAAATGTATATTATTTGAAATATATTTATTATATATTGTATATAAATAATAATATATTATTATTATAAATATATAATATTATTTATAAATATATAATTAATATATTATATTTATAAATGTATAATTTATATTATATTATATTTATAAATAATTAATTAAATTATAAATATATAATATTATTTTATATGTATTATAATTATAATATTATAAATTATATTTTAAATAAATTGCTGACGGCTTGCCCGTCAGCATATATTTTTTTTGTTTTTTTTTAATTAAAATTATATCCTGACGGGTTAGCCCGTCAGGATAATTAAGCGGGAAAATTTCCGTTCTTTCTCTGACGGGATGCTGACGGGTTTATTTGAACCTGCCAGCATTTTTTCCCGCCAGTAATACCGTCAGAACTGGCGAGTTTTTTTTAGGTGGTTTAGAATTATTTATATTAACATTATATGTGATGCAAATTTAAGTAATTAAAATATTATCTATAATTGGCACATTACTAGTTCGTATTCCCTTGATTTTTGTTAATTATCTTAATTAGCCATGTACATGTCTCATAAATAGTATCACATAATACAACAAGTTCCTCAGGTTCTTACACATGGGTTTAGTTCCCATTGAAACCATTCTTGTATACAAGCCAATTGTCAAATACACAATAAGAAAAAATATTTTT
>BMAC01000933.1:147242-167179 GCA_014905375.1 Phtheirospermum japonicum
AAAAATATTTTTTCTTATTGTGTATTTGACAATTGCCTTGTATTACAAGAATGGTTTCAATGGGAACTAAACCCATGTGTAAGAACCTGAGGAACTTGTTGTATTATGTGATACTATTTATGAGACATGTACATGCCTAATTAAGATAATTAACAAAAATCAAGGGAATACGAACTAGTAATGTGCCAATTATAGATAATATTTTAATTACTTAAATTTGCATCACATATATATGTTAATATAAATAATTCTAAACCACCTACAAAAAAACTCGCCAGTTCTGACGGTATTACTGGCGGGAAAAAAATGCTGGCAGGTTCAAATAGACGCCGTCAGCATCCCGTCAGAAGAAAGAAGCGGAATTTTCCCGCTTAATTATCCTGACGGGCTAACCCGTCAGGATATAATTTTAATTAAAAAAAAACAAAAAAAATATATGCTGACGGGCAAGCCGTCAGCAATTTATTTAAAATATAATTTATAATATTATAATTATAATACATATAAAATAATATTATATATTTATAATTTAATTAATTATTTATAAATATAATATAATATAAATTATACATTTATAAATATAATATATTAATTATATATTTATAAATAATATTATATATTTATAATAATAATATATTATTATTTATATACAATATATAATAAATATATTTCAAATAATATACATTTATAATTATTTATAAATAATTATATTTATAATATATATATATATATATATTATTTATTATAAATATATTTATAATAATATTATGCATTTATATATTATTATTCATAAATATAATCTACATTTATAAATATAATAATTATATATTTATAATAATAATATATTATTATTTATATACAATATATAATAAATATATATTTATAATTATTTATAAATAATTATATTTATAATATATATATATTATTTATTTATTATTTATTATAAATATATTTATAATAATATTATGCATTTATATATTATTATTCATAAATATAATCTACATTTATAAATATAATATAATTAATTATAATTATAATTTATAACTTAATTTATATCTAATATATATTAAAAGTATATAATCTTTCACATGTAATCGACTTGGCGAGACGGTAACACCACTCCTCTATTTGCAAGAGGTCTGGGGTTCGAATCCCACCCATGCCACATGTGGGGAATTAAATTAACACAGGTTGGGTTGTGGGCTGGGTTGGGCTCCGGCGGGCTGGGCTAGGCCCGCCCAATTTTTTTTTATAATATTTTAAAAATGCTGACGGGCTTGACCCGTCAGCAATACTGGCGGGCCGGCCCGTCAGTATTTATAAAATTAAAAAAAAAAAAGGAAAAATATATTTATTATATATTGTATATAAATAATAATATATTATTATTATAGATATATAATATTATTTATAAATATATAATTAATATATTATATTTATAAATGTATAATTTATATTATATTATATTTATAAATAATTAATTAAATTATAAATATATAATATTATTTTATATGTATTATAATTATAATATTATAAATTATATTTAAACAATTTGCTGACGGCTTGCCCGTCAGCATATATTTTTTTTGTTTTTTTTTAATTAAAATTATATCCTGATGGGTTAGCCCGTCAGGACAATTAAGCGGGAAAATTCCCGTTCTTTCTCTGACGGGATGCTGACGGGTTTATTTGAACCTGCCAGCATTTTTTCCCGCCAGTAATACCGTCAGAACTGGCGAGTTTTTTTGTAGTGGTTTAGAATTATTTATATTACATTATATGTGATGCAAATTTAAGTAATTTAAAATATTATCTATAATTGCACATTACTAGTTCGTATTCCCTTGATTTTTGTTATTATCTTAATTAGCATGTACATGTCTCATAAATAGTATCACATAATACAACAAGTTCTCAGGTTCTTACACATGGGTTTAGTTCCCATTGAAACCATTCTTGTATACAAGCAATTGTCAAATACACAATAAGAAAAATATTTTTGTCAAATACTCTAAATAATTATACAAATAATTAAATAGTTGAACCTTAAATACAAAATACGGTTACCCCTATTAAAACAATAACTAGTGCTTAACCCGTGCGATGCACGTATGAATTGTGATGATTTTGTGTAAGTACAAATAATGTGAGAATAATAATATTGAATTATTAATAGAACATAACAATCAATATACATACATACATATATATATATATATATATATATATATATATATATATATATATATATATATGTGTGTGTGTGTGTGTGTGTGTGTGTGTTTGTGTGTGTGTGTGTGTGTGTGTGTGTGTGTGTGTTCAAACAGATCAAAGGTAAATCGTTACGTAGTCGATAAAGTGTGTTAGCTCAAATGATCAGATTGTCCACTACATATAGGTCTTATGTCTCGATTTTAGTGATCGAAGAACATGTTTAAAAGTCTTTTTTCTTTTTTTCTAAATGGATAGGTTATGGGTGTTTAACCCGTGCGATGCATTTGCTCTGTATGTGGAACTCTGTGTTATAAGTGACAATATTTATACAATTTAATGTTATAATGATAGACTAAAATATATTGTTTCTCAAATTAAATCGACTAAATGATGCAAAGTCAGTAACAAACTTGCCATCAACTGACAAAAATATTGTAAGTATTTACTAACAATTTTAGATTTTTATGGTAAATATTTACCGACAATAATTTTACCTGAAATTTTCAATTTTTATAGTTTTTACTAACAATTTTTATAGGTAAATTTATTTTCTTGTAGTCAAACTTTGAACCAATCGAAGTTAAAATCACAACACATCTGAATTCTAAATCCATAAATCTGAGTATTTTTATATAAGTCACATTTATCTATATTAAACATATTTTTGTGAAGCAATATGATTTATTAATTCATATTTCTTAAATAATATTTATAATATTTAGTCTTGACCTCTAGAATGACATTATATCTTATTAATCAGTTCAAATCATGCATCTGTCTCGATTTTTCATACTTCATAATTTCAAATATTTTATTACACCCATTCATTAAGATTATGAAAGTATAAGAGTTATTGAATTCATATCCACGTAATGCCTAAACCCTTCCAATTAAAAATTTATTAAAACATACTCCATTCGTTTATTTTTAATTGTCATTTTATTAATTTATGTCAAAAAATAAGAAATATAAAATATTGAATAATACACCTTAATGAATTAATGATATTCCTAATTAATCTCTCACTCTCTTTCCTCACAATCATCCTACTATTATATATTATCATAAGTTAGTATTAATTTCCTAAATCAACTAGAATACAAGAAAGTATTAAAAAGTTCTAAAATGACAATTAATTTTCAACAAAATAAAACTTCTAAAACGATATTTAATATGAATTAGAGGGACTGGTTAACAAGAATCAATTCATTGAAAATAATAAATTTTACTTGTTTAAATTTAGAATGTAGCACGTTGTCGTTTTAATTGTCGTTTGGTAAAAGTTTGTAATAATCTTCTGATAGTTTAGACTTAAAAAGGTCTATTTCCAAAAAAGTTACAAATTGTAGTTTTTTCTGATCAGTTGATAGTTGATTAAATAATTTTTTTAATTATTTTTTTTATAATTTTTTATATGCTAATATGTTAATTCATAGTGTTACATAAGTATTATTTTCAGATATAAGGAGATTCTTATTTATCAATATAATATTTTGGTATTGTTCTTTTCTTATTTTTTATATATTTTCTTAGAAATCTATATTTATTATTATTTTATATGTTTCTTGCTTTTTATGTGTATTAGTTGTATATCACTCGGTAATGTTTATATCGCTAAATCAATTTTCAATCATTGTCAAACAATAATTTACAATCAACTACCATCTACCAGTTATCTTAACTCCTTTAATTATCTCACTCAAGTAGATCTTAAATAAGAAAAATGAATCATGAAAATTATTCACAATAATAATAATAACCTGAATTAAATTTTGGCTAATTTTATGATTAACACGCATTTATAATATTACTTGTCATCAAGTAAAAGAAATAGATTTACTCTTACTCTCATTTTATTATCGATAAAGAAGATTTAAATCACAATTTAATAGTTTCAAAAGGAATTTCAATTCAATTGATTTGATTATTATTGTGAATATTATGAAGCAATTATGAAGATTTCTTTAAAAATAATTGCAATGTATATATTTATAAATTTAATAAGTAATAAGGAAGATTTAAAATCATATTTAGTAGTTTCTGAAGTTTAATAATTGCAATATAATTAAACATAAGAATCACTATTTTACACCCAACCCGACCCAACCCGACGGATTGACTCGAAACCTGGCCAAACTGAAGCACTGCCTGATGGGAGTCGGCTTAATAAACTGTTTCACAATCACCCCGCTTTAGACCCTGCTACTTGGGCTGGCCAGACATCAATTGCTGACCCGCGACACGAATAGACCATTAATTTGAAACTGAAATTCTTATTATCCTCAAACCATTAATTATAATAACCTTTCCAATCTAAAACAACTTGTTTAAATTATGTGATACACAAAATAATTACACGACAAAATTTTTTATCGACACTGAAGGTTTAAAAAATAGTATGCAACAACTCTTTTTATTGGTATACAATATTGTATAAATTATGCAGGCATTCTTCTTCTTTTTTTTTTCTCTTTTTCAAAAAGTTCATTTTTTTCTAAATAATTGAAAACTTATTGTCATTTTTTTATATTCACTTATATATCTCTAAGTCTACGTAACCATACTAATAAGATTAACTTTGTTATTTATTCATTTTTTTTATTTTTCTTTCACTTCCACTTTATAATATTTGGAAATCTGATAAGTTATAAACAGACATTCATATGTTTCATGAACATAAAAATATTATCTTTTAAACATATCAACTCATATATTAAATTTCTTTTTTTTTTTCACTTCGTCTTTATAATATTTAAAAATTTAATATATAAATTGATATGTTTGAAGGATAATATATTTATGTTCTTGAAATATATGAATGTTTGTTTATGACTTTTTAAATGTGATTTATATGTATATAAAATTGTTTAATTTACTTATTTTTAAGTTACAAAAAAAAAATTTATATTTTTATTATTTTTTGACCGGGTAAGTAGTTGATTCGGTGACCCGATTGTTGACTCAGTGACCTGGTAACCGGTATGCCAATTCGGGTCAGTATACGTGGCAAGTTTCAAAACATAAATAGAACATTTATAATTTAGAAACACAACTTTTGGTGGGGGAAATGTTGTATATACTATTTATAAAACATATATTTTTTTTTATATTTTTAAAAAATACATAAATATATTCTAAAGATCTACAACAAAAACGGTGAAATATGGATTATCCTACTAAGAATAATGATAAACACAATAAAATGTAATATCTACCCTAAAATGTAATATAATTATTACAATCATAGATATTAATTAATTTAATATTTATATCAAATATATTTTAGAGACAATACGTATGTAGGAAATTATGGTTTTGGAAACATCCTTACATATCTCAAATCATTATCCAATTATTTGGTAAGTAATTAAATAATATCTATAACTATAAATATTTATTTAATAATTAAATTAATGATTGAAACTTTCCTTAAAATGTGTTACCCAATTTACGAACACATTTTGGCGGAAAAACTTTCAGACTACTATTTATAAAACGCTAGCCTTTATATATATATATATATATATATATAGATATAGATATAGATACTAATGATGATGATGATGATGATGATAATAATAATAATAATAATAATAATAATAATAATAATAATAATAATAATAATAATAATCACCTGGTCGACCCTTGTCCGTGCACTGTCGCCAAAGACTTTTTCGGTGACTACACGTTGGAAAAAAATTTCGACGAGATTTTCTTTTTACCCAAAGTTTAGAAAATATGAAATAAGAAATTTTCTTACTTTTTCGAAGATAAAATAAGAAATTTTATTACCTTTTTGGACATAAATTAAGAAAAATTTCTCATTTTTTTTAGATATAAAGTAATAAATTTTTTACCATTTGAATATAAAATAAAACTTTAAGTAAGAAAATTTTGAACATTAAGTATAAAATTTCCTTATATTTTTGCACATAAAAGTAAGAAATTATTTATTTTTTGTTAAGTAATAAATAAATAACAACAATTTGTTATCAAGTAAGATTTTTTTGTTTTGTTTTGTTTTTGCAAAAGAATTTGTGTTTAAGTATGAAAATACATAACATTTGTATAACAAACAAAATCTTTTTACAATCAAGTAAATAATTTTTGTCATCAAGTAATATTTTTTTTGGAATTTTGTTTTGAGAAAATACTCTTCAAAAATTTTTATGCCCGCCGACGGCGACAACCACCGTACAGCCCAATATATTACTCGTATTACTATTATTTATTTAATAGTAAAGATATTATAATATTTATGATGTCATAATTTTGCACTAATATACAAATTAATCTCTATTTTGAAGGACTATCAATATATATATATATATATATATATATATATATATAATTTTCTAAGAAAATATACTTGGAAGTTGTTCACAATTCACATCAGCAGAAGTCACTTTCGACAATAGTCAAAAGCAAAAGTGACCATAGGTAGAAAATAAGAACAGGAAGAATAAATATTGTTTCTTATTTCCCAAAAATTTCAAGTCTTTTTTTTTTCAAAATCTATCAACACATTATTGCTTTATTAATTTTAATTTTTAATTCTATTCAGGTATCAGCGAAACAAATGCTTTCTAACATAATAAGATAACAAAAATTTATAATTAGAATTACTCCAAGAAAAACATAAAGATAATATTTCCAAATTCACAAGTCCTGATATTACAAAACTAATTAAACTGCTCTGTTTTTTCTCAACTTTGTTACTTTTCTCATGGGCTGTATATTAGCTGTCAAATAAATTATATCCATTTTTCTTCTTCTGTATTTTCTCTCTGTTTTTTTCCACATCACTATCTTTTCACATCACACTGCTTCACAAATATAACTATAAAATAAGACTTTTGAAAACAACCTCCAACCCCTCCTTTCACACTTTCCCCCTTCAGCCTTTCTCTCTGTCTCTCTTCACAATTTTTCTTTTTTTTTTTTTAATTTTTTTTTGTTGGTTACAAAAACATTCGAGTCTGTTATTGAGCCAATTTCCATTGCTTTCAGGCTGATTTTCTGGTACAACCTGTGGAACGAAAGCTTTCAACTTAGTGTTCTTTTTTTGTCTCTTTAAGTGTGTGGACTGTGTGTGAAAGCTTGTAAAATGCTACATTGATGTAGAGGCAAAGAAGAGGAGTAAAGGTAGTTTTTTTTTTGTTTTTTTTTTATTTCTTATTTTTTTTGATTTTCTTGCTCCTTGTTTTGCTTATATTAGCACAAATAACGAGGTCCTTTAATCATAAAGCAAAAATACTGCTAGAGAGAGAGAAGGTTTTTTTGGATGACTATTTTGGAGGAAATCATAACGTGGGTCTCGAGTTTTAATGTAAAAGCTGTGATTTTTATTGCCATTTTTGGATTCTTGAAATGGGTTTTAGAGATCAAAATGTAAAGTTTATTTTTTTTCCTGATTAATTTTGACTTGAAGCATATAGGGTGATTTCTTTAGCCCTTTTCATCTGTTAATACTTTTATCTTTAGTATCTTCATTTTCTGGCAGTATTGGTTAACAGAACAATTTTATGTTTGACCTCATTGTGTCAACTTAATTATACTTTGCCCCCTTAATTCTTCTTAATTTTGGTTTGTTTATATAGATTTTCACTTTTGCCCTGCTTTTGTTTATCGGTGTTTGATATTATCTTCATATGCTTATTGTGAGTAATTAAAGTTAATCGAGCTCTACTTATGAGTTATTATGATTTTTTTTCCACAGCTTCATTTGATAAACATGTATTGTTTTTCYCCTCCAAAATTGGTGATATCCATGGTTTGATTGTTTCCTAGTTTGCTAGTTTTGACTTGTGGATAATTGTGCTCTAGTATTTTGACATTCTTGTTTGTATAATTATTTTATTATCTCTGAATGTTTATCTTACGACATTCAAACTGAGTACTCAAAGGAATATTAGAGTATTGCGTACATTCATGCTTCATAACATATATTAATTTTTATTGTGGGGCCAGAGCAATTGATAATATTTCTTAATGTTATGTTTTTGGATCAAGCTGAATAAAGTACTAATTAAGTTTGATCCATAATTGCACTCTAGTATTTTCACTTACTTGTTTGTTCAAGTATTTTTTATTAATTGTTCCCTTTATAATAATACGTTTAAGTGATATCACGCTTCACAACAATTAATAAGTTGTATTATGAGGACACAACAATTTGATAATGTTTCTTAATCTTATTGCTAATCATAATTAAGAATAACTGAGTAGGATATATTCACAGGTGTAGATTGAGTTTGAAACATTTCTGGTGGTTAGATGAATGTTGCACCAGCCAAGAGATTCTAGAGTAGACTTTTGATGGTGTGGAGTTTGATTAATAAGTTCATAACAATATAAAATTCCTGTTATGTTTATTTTATTTTATTTTGTGTGATTAAGTAGACAGCATCTATTATAATTAACTGTGTAAGGTGATCTTTGTCTGCTTGTGAGCCTATATTCTTAAATTAGTTTTTCTTGGTATCACTACTTAGTCAAAATAAATTTCCTGATAAGATTTTCCCCATTAATTAAGGATGTTTTAAGGAGAAATTATGAAATTTCTTGGTGTGTTTGTTGATATATAATACAATACATTTGTTCTGGAAATATTATTATATTGCTCCATCAAATTACATTGTTAAAAGTTGTCTGTTTAGAGATTTTGCATTCTTAGATTATTCAGTGCACTTTTTTTTTTTTCATTTTTTTTGTCAAAATATAGAGGAGAAGATGATGCAGCACAAAAGAAGCCCAGTCTCAGCAGATCAAAGCAGCTTTATAAACTTGATGCCGAAAAGACTAAAGACTGATGCACCTTTATCTTCCAAGGTCTGTGTTTGTTCATTGCAAAATTCCTAGTTCTTGGCTAAACAGAGGTTTCGAACATGTCTACGATATATTTTCTTGTTTATTCATTTATTGGGTCGACGTGCGCATTCTTAAGAACAGAGTTACTCGTCTTTAGTACATGCCTTGCAGATCAATGAAAGAGTTTGCATTTTTCATTCATGATTAGTTTTCACAATATCTTTGTGATATTAGAATCTGATGTTTTTTATTGTATGTTTTTTCTCATTCGTGTACATGATGTGTAATTTTTGGCCGGGAACAGGAGAAGAAAGAGAAGGTTAGTGAACGTATATCTGCCCTTCAACAGCTGGTCTCACCGTACGGGAAGGTACATATTATAACGCGCACGAAAAGAATAAAATGATTGTTCTTGGATGTATATGTATATGAAAAATGAAAACCTGTGGTGTTCACATAGCTGAACAGCAAGCTCTCCTCTGATCCATACAATTCTGTCTTAATTACGAAAACACCCTCACAAAAATATCCAACTATCATTCGGAATTACAATACCCTCTCGATATTTGTTTCTATTTTACAGATTGCACCAGACACAAACCTCAATGGTTTTTTTTTTTTTTTTAATATATTTATAACTAGGCTAAACTCAAGGGTAGTTTTTCTAATTTACCTCGAAGAATATATATTTAACCACTTCGATTAACATGATTTTTACTAGTTTACTTTGTCTTACATTCACTACAGACAGATACAGCTTCAGTCCTTCTGGAGGCAATGGAGTACATAGGTTTCCTTCACGAGCAAGTTAAGGTATACATATTCTCCTTCTTCACGTTGTTTAGCTACACGATCACTAATTAAATTTAGCATTTGAGCTGCCTCGAACTGCTTACATCTTTATTCTAGCCATAAACACGCGACAAATAGACTCATTATCCGAAAATAAGCGATAAAACTTACATTTCGTGTTTTGTTGGGCTTTTCAGGTATTGAGTGCTCCATATCTATACAGTACGCCGACAGAAACAGAGGTATGCATTAATATCATTCATGCATATGATTTTTTTTATTTTTTATTTTATATAACTATAGTTATACTATCATATTCAATGAAAGACTGAAATGTTACGATATTTTGCTGTGTTTTTATCGAAGATTGGTGAGGAACGATGCAGCCTCAAAGCCAAAGGCTTGTGCCTCGTCCCAGTTTCGTTAACTGCTGGAGTTGTGAGCAGCAATGGTGCCGATATATGGGCTCCCATTAAAACCACTCCCCAGAATTCAAGAAGATTGATTTGGGACGATGATTCTGTGGTGACGCATAGTTGATCGTAGGCATCGAGGAAGAAAATAGAACATTGTCGAACTCCGAAATAAGCAAGTTTTTGGCTAATGAAATTAATTTGTTCCCATTGAGCCAAATGTTATGTATTTTTCTTCTAGGTAGAAGCTAATTTCTGATACAAGATGATCACTGTTGTCTTAGAGGCAATGGAATTTGTAAATCGAACGCATTAAAGATCGGTTTGGGGGCTTATACTTTTTGCTGTAGTGCATTATTATGAGAAAACTAGATGAAACAAGTAGCTATTAAGGGGTTTTAGATGTGGGTTGCTTATATATATATATATATATATATATATATATATATATATATATATATATATATATATATTTTTTTTTTTTCCAACCCATTTGAAATCATTCTTTCAGATGTTTGAAGGGTTTAAAAATCATTTGGACGAATGCAATAAATAACGCATTCATTAATTAATGTGCATTTGTATTGATGAAAGATATTATCGAGAGGAATGATTTCAAATGGCTTTATTAATGATAGATTATAAAAATGTTATTGCTCATTTAAAAGTTTGGTTGATTGAGGTGTATTTAGAGATATATATTAATACACATTAAAAAAAAAAGGCATAAATGCAATTCGTTGCTTCAACAAATTTACATCCATCACTAATTATATCCACTCCATAATTTTCATAAATAATATATTACAAAGTTGTACTAATTTCGTTTTTCTAATTTATTGTTTCTTTTTATTTAAAATGTTATTTTGATATAGTAAACTATGAGTCATTATAATGCGCACTTGGGTGTACCTTACAAGATGCACCCAATAATTTAATTTATAATCATATATAACTAAGTACATATCAACACATATAACTTCTAAATCTAAAATCACAAATAATTAAATTCTAAATCTCAAATCCAAAATAAAAAAAATAAACCTAAAACGAAAAACTAAACCCAAAAAATGAACACACCCAACTCTAAACCTTAAATTTCTATCATATATAATCACATATCATCATATATAACTGGTAGAATGATAGATTTTTGCCGTAGTAGCCTCATTAGACCGTACATCTTTCTTGGTATATCCAGATAATAGGTAGAGCATAAACTGAAACATTATGGAGCTACAAAGATAGTTATTAAATCGTTAGCACCGCATAAAAACACTCCTCCTAGAGTATTTTTTCACGAAAAGCAGACATGAGATAAGAAATCCAGTGTTTCACTAAGATTATAAATCTCCAAAATAATAGATAGAAATACAGCAAATAGAGCCATTTCGACACCCATCAAAGAAGTCGTTCCCCACTCAGGAGCTACTTTACCATATTCCGAATTCAATGGTTTTAATAAACTCTCAATGGGACCCTAAAATAGGGGGAAAAAAAAAAACTTAAACCCTAAAAATGAAAAACTAAACAGTAAAATGTAAAACTATTCCCTAAAATGAAAAAGTAAACCCTGAACTCTAAATTTTTGTCCCATATCATTACACATAACTACCATATATCATCACGTATAAATGTCATGTATCATCATCACGTGTATAATGAATGATAACTAATTTTTACATGGTGCATCTAGCAAGGTGCACCCAGGTGCATGTAATAAATTGCCGTAAGCTATATTACTACTATGTATTAAAATATTATGTGTTTATCACAACCAGAGGGGTATTTCACCTGAAGGCAAAAAAAAAGAAACTTTTATATGAGTTCGTCTACAAACGATCAGATATTTCTACCCCTCTCATCGCAACATGATCACGATCTATATATTTTTTTAAATTTAGTTAATACAAACAAACGTAAGCACCAAAATCTCCAAAATGCCCATGCAAAAAATTATTTTTATTTTTGGCAACACCTCGCATAAAAGTATTGAAATAACACAGAAACTAGTTAATAGGGTGTTAACAACCACAAAGTTTGAGGGCAAAAACCTCTGTTTTGTGACATAGTTTTTGGACATCAGAGCCGTTCCAATGCAACTAAAACCTCGTCCATCCGCGGTCTTTGTTGCGGATCCGGGCTTAGACACTGCAGCGCGATGTTCGCAACAGCATACACTTTCTTACTTGAATATTGGCCCTCTAATCTGGGGTCCATAACCCGCGACACTTGTCTCTTGTTACGCAAATATGGTTTTGCCCACTTTGTTAGATTTTGCTCATTACCGACCCTATTTTTGTCAATAGCTCGACGCCCTGATAGCAATTCCAGCACGACAACCCCAAAACTATACACATCGCATTTTGTTGTTAAAAAACCTGTTCATAAATAAGAATCTCAGTACGCGCAATGGCAACTATGAAAAGTATGCATAAGTATTTCGAGTCCAAATTAGAACCTGTGGCGACATATTCAGGTGCAGCATAACCATATGTACCCATGATTCGAGTTGATTCATCAGTCATATCTCTAGCCATACCAAAGCCAAACAACTTTGCATTATATTCCTGTATCCCAATATTAAAAAAAGCGCATAACAAAACTTGAATTCCGGGGTTTTCTATTAGCAAACAAAAGAAAGTAACAATGTTAACAAAACACACACACCTCATCCAAAAGCATGTTGGCAGTCTTGAAATCCCGGTGTATGACCGGTTTGTCCTTGCCGTGCAAGAAAGATAGTGCTCTAGTAGCATCTGTAGCCACTTTGATTCTCGTCGCCCAAGAAAGTGTTTGATGTCCTCCTATGTTAGCACAAACATCAACATTAATGAAGGGTTTAATTCGAATCCACAACAACAATCACATTCTTTAAGTCAATATGTGCAATAAACCGTGCAAAAATTTACTTCCAAACAGATGGTTGTCCAAGCTTCCGTTGGGCATGAACTCATGCACCAAAATCATGTTATCTTGCTCGGAGCAATACCCGACAAGTTTAATCAAGTTGGGATGATGAAGTTGACTCGAGTAATGAATTTCCTTCTGCACAAGTTTTTTGGTTGGTCAAACGATCCCCAATTCAAAATTAAGCACAAGAAAATAATTATTAGGGAAATAAAAAACCTACCAACACCTCTTCATGCCCGTGCTTATTTTCTCGATTCCAAAATTTGACAGCAACCGGCATTCCATATCCAGGCTTCGAAGCAATTAGAGTTTGCTCATCAATCCAACCTTTATAAACAGGACTAAATCCTCCTTCCTCCAAAATGAGGTCCCGTCGAAAGTTTTGGGTTGCTTTTTTTAGTTCTTTAAATTCTATGGGACGTACATCTTATCGAGTTTGCAAGAAAAAAAAATGTAAATTGAAGTTGTTAGAGTTGCTTTATTTGATATAGAGGCATAAGCATTTAACAATAATTTTTATTTTATTTTTCTGGAAATTGGTTAACATGCTACTAAAAGTAACAACAGAGTTGTACCAAATACCTGTAGTTGGGAAACAAAATTTCATCTGTCAAAACTGTTATATATTAAAGAATATTGTAAAAAAATATCAACATTCTTTAATATTTGAAAGTTTTGAAGGAAAAATCAATTTATAACTCAACGCGAACATCACTATTTTTTATACTTTGCAACATAAATTATTATTTTATTATTACAAACTCAAACTCTGGCGTGTTTTCACTTTGGAACATTCGGTCGCCGGACTTGGAATATTCCAATAATATTCCGAGACAAATGGGTGAATAAAGACCAAATTTTTGTTGCAAAGTTTTAGTTTTTTTTTTAACATTTTTTTTTTCTCAATTTTGAAATTGGAGGTGCAAGTTTATCATGAACCCAATTAAAAAAAGAAAAGAAAACAGGGGATTAGCAGACTTTAAATGATAAGAAGTAAAAGAAATAAGGACACAAAATCAGGAAATATATAATATCTCATTTCAAAATATTTAATTAAATCGGGAAAATTTAATCAACAATTGAGCATTCTTGATAGAGCCAAAATCCACCAAGATTTGTGATAATAGAAAACTGCATAATCCTAGTCTTGAAACCAAATTACAAAACCCACTCAGAATAGAAAATAATCACAGTCAAGTTGAAGTACCAAACACATCTTCACGGGAAGAAGCAAAGCTGCAGCGCGAGCTAAAATCAGCTGAAAAAATGGTGTCTAAGCTGTCGGAATGCCCAATTTGCCGAAGCTTTTCATTGTCGAGGACGGCGCCAACCAGCCTCCCCCAGTTATCATACACACTTGACATATTTTTTATTTTAATTTTTTAAAACTAATTTTCGAAAACCAGTCACAAATTGGTGAATGAATATGAAGTACCAAATAACTAGGAAGAAGAGTCTTCGTCGGTCTTCTTGGACTAAGTTCACGGATCCGAGACATGACACGATACGGATATAGAGATATATTTATTTTTAAAAATATAAGATATAATATAATTCGAACACATTTATAATAGTAAAAAATTATTAATATATTTATTTTCTATAAATATTAAATTACAATAATTTTTTTATTTTCAATTAATCATCTAAAATAATTACAAACTCATTCACAATAATTGATGAAACCCGTAAAATAAAAATTGATAACAATTAAAAAAAAACAAAATTTTTGAATTTTCTTTTGAAAAAACGTGTTCGGGCCGTGTACCCCACATGTCCCGCGGTGTTCGAGCTGTGTCCTAGGCATGTTCGCGCCGTGTCCCCTGTTAAAAATTTTAAAAGAAAAAAAAAAAAGAAGAAGAAGAAGAAAAAATAGAACACAAGTTAACTTTTACAGAAATTGAAGAAGTTTAATAAACATTTAATTAACTTTAAAGATACAGCCAAAAAAATAAAATTTTAACTATATTAACTAATATTTTATTAAATTATGTAAAGTATCTATAAATCTATATTTTGAAGAGCGCATAAGTATAATTTTTAACTTATTTATTTTAAGGATACTTCAAAAATTAGTCCTACTATTATGAGATTTCTTGAAAGGTTTTTGTGTACCACTCCCTTTGCCTTAGTCCTACTCAAATTTAATTTCGCCTCCAATTTTTAATTTAGGCCAATTTAAAGACAATTTTCATCTTAAAATTCAATTTCGCCAGAATTAGGTTAAAACTTGGTAATTTTCGACGACTTTTTTTTAATTAATTAAAAAAATATAGAAAAATCAATAAATTCTATTTAATTAATTAAATTTGAAAAATTCGCACAAATATTATAAAATAATTTCTAATAAGATAATTAAATAATAAGTTTTATAACTAAGTTTTAATAATTAATTGATAAATATGACGAAAAAAACTCAGAAACATCATAAAATAATAAAACAAATCTAATTTATAATTAGTTTTCAAACAATAAATCTGAAAAATGGAAAAAATTTTTATAGAATAAATTAAATAAAAATGACATGTATAATTAATTTATATAAAATAAATCTGAAAATAATTTTGTAATAATTAGGTAATAGATATTTTAAAAAATCTCAGAAATATTTTAAAATAATTAACCAAGTCTGAACAATAAAAACTAGTTACATTGATATAAGAAAACTATTAATTTATAAACAATTATTTAATAGATCCGAAAATGAAAAAAAAACTCAAAAATAATATAATTGTTTTTAAGAAGAATGAATAAAATGATATTGAGTTAATTTTTATTTTTTTTCAATAATTATTACATTTTCGTAGGATCAAATTCAAGGATTCATATTTATTTGATTGGATTTTATAGAATATTAGATATTTTTTAATATTATTTTGTTATAATAATTATTATTTAGTTTGTCTTACATTTGCAGACTTCTTATTTGGGAAATCTAATTATAATATTTATATTATTAAACTGATTCTATGAGAAAAGTCAGATTTATTTTAATATCCATAACTTTTTTGAGTTTTTATTTCTTTTCTTCCAATTATAAAAAGTCTATTGTTTATCTTTTTCGTTTTCTCATTTTTTAGGTTTATTATATAATAATTTAGAATTTCATTATAAGTTTTATATTTACTATACATAATTTATGAGTTTTTTTACATCATTATTATAAATTAAAAAATAAATCTAAGTGCATGTTTATTATTATGATATTTCTGATTTTTTTTTTGTTTTCTTTAGATTTATCAATTAATTATTAAAATTTAGTTATTTATTTATATTATTATAAATCATTTAATAATATTTTACGTGAGATTTAAATCTTAAATAATTAAATAGAATTTATTAAGTTTTCTCTGATTTTTTATAATTAAATAAAAATACCTGTTGGATTCTGCGAAAATTATCTTTAAAGAGTAGGTTTTGGGTGAGACCGATCTCATAGAATGAGACCATATTTTACCATTTTGTAAGGTGATTCATACCCAGAAAACAACCCAAAACAGGACCCAACCCTACTTCCCGAATCCGGACCCAACAGCCCAAAGTTGGACTCAACCCCCTTCAATTTTTCAAATTGGCCGGAAAAATAGTAAAGAAAATTTGAAAAATTTGCAGGTTGATGTGTAACAATAAGACGAACAATTGTACAACCCAAAATTGCAAAACGATGAATAACGGATATTTAGTGAATTTTTTCAATTTTTCAAACTAACCGAAAAATAGTAAAAAAAAAGGGGTGGGAGGGGGGGAATCTATAAATTTGCAGGTTGATGCGCAACAATAAGACGAACAATCGTACATCTCAAAATTACAATATGATGAACAACGGATATTTGGTGAATTTTTGCAATTTTTCTGGAATATTTAGTGAATTTTTTCATTTTTCAAATTAATCGGAAAAATAGTAAAAAAAAGGGGAAAATCTGAGAATTCGCAGGTTGATGCGCAATAATAAGACGAACATTCCTACAGCCCAGAAGTGCAATACGATGAACAACGAATATTTGACAAATTTTTTCAATTTTTTAAACTGGCCGAAAAATAGGAAAAATATTGAAAAAATTCTGAAAATTTGCATGTTGATGCGCAACAATAGGACGAACATTCGTACACTCCAGAATTGCAATACGATAAACAACATATATTTGGGGAATTTATTCAATTTTTTAAATTGGATGGAAAAATAGTAAATTTTTTTTTGAAAACTTGTAGGTTGATGCGCAACAATAAGACGAATAATCGTATAACTCAGAATTGCAATACGATGAACAACGGATATTTTGTAAAATTTTTCAATTTTTTTGGGATATTTGGTGAATATTTTCAATTTTTTAAACTAGCCAGAAAAATAGTAAAAGAAATCGAAAAAATTTAAAATTTTACACGTTGATGCAAAACAACAAGACAAATAATTGTACAGTCCAGAATTGCAATACGATAAACAACAGGTATTTGGTGATTTTCTTCAATTTTTCTGGAATATTTGGTGAATTTTTTCAAATTTTCAAATTGGCCGGAAAAATAGTAAAAAAAATCAGAAAAATTTAAAAATTTGTAGATTGATGCAAAACAATAATACGAACAATTATACAGCCCTGAATTGCAATACGATGAACAACAAATATTTGGTGATTTTTTTTAATTTTTCTGGGATATTTGGTGAATTTTTTCAAGTTTTCAAATTGGCCGAAAAAATAGTAAAATAAATTGAAAAAAAATCTGAACCTTTTTAAATTGATGCGCAATAATAAGACGAACAATCGTACAACTTATAATTGAAATACGATGAACAACGGATATTTGGTGAATTATTTCAATTTTTCTGGGATATTTGGTGAATTTTTTTAATTTTTCAAATTTGCCGGAAAAATAGTAAAGAAAATTGAAAAAATTTGAAAGTCTTCAAGTTGATGCGCAACAATAAGATAAGCAATCGTACATCCCAAAATTGCAATACGATGAACAACGAATATTTGGTGAAATTTTTTCAAATTTTATAAGATATTTGGTGAATTTTTTTAATTATTCAAACTGGCCGGAAATAGTAAAAAAGAATCGAAAAAACCTGAAAATTTTCAGATTGATGTGAAATAACAAGACGAACAATTGTACAGCACAGAATTTCTATACGATGAACAACGAATATTTGGTGAATTTTTTTAATTTTCTGGGATTTTTGGTGATTTTTTTCAATTTTTCAAACTGACCGAAAAAATAGTAAAATAAATCTAAAATTTTACAGATTGATGTGAAATAATAAGACGAACAATCGTACTACCTCAAATTGCTATACGATGAACAAATGATATTTGATGAATTTTTTTAATTTTTATAGATAAAAAACTAGAAAATAAATATCCCAAAAGCAGTTTGAAAACTAAAAAGTTAAGTCGATGGATCTCAAAAGGGTGAAAATCGCATACCAAAATCTCGTGAAAACTGCGATTGTTTGTTTTATACATGTTATGTTTTATAGATGTCTTTTTTCATAGATGTGTTGTCTGCATTTACATGGTTTTTGTGTGTCTGCATTTATATTGAGTTTTGTTGGATTTGATGATGAGTTATGATTTTTTTTTTTATATTTAATGATCTTTCTACATTATTTCTAATATATTTTAACAATCGTGATACTTTAACAATCTTTTGTGATACTTCAACAATATTTTGTGATACTCCAATAACTTGGTTAAAATGTTACTTAACTATACTTTATTATAAATATATGTATAATAAACTTGTGATACTTTAACAATTTTTTGTAATACATTAATAATATTTTGTGATACTTAAACAACTTAGAGTTAAAAAATATTACTTAACTATACTTTAATTAAAAATAGGTATAAAAGACTTGTGATATTTTAACAATTTTTTGTAATACTTTAATAATATTTTGTGATACTTTAACAATATTTTGCGATACTCAAATAACTTGAGTTAAAAATATTACTTAACTATGCTTTATTGTAAAAATATGTATAAAAAACTTGTGATACTTTAATAATCTTTTGTAATACTTTAACAATATTTTATGATACTTAAACAACTTGAGTTAAAAATAGTACTTAACTATACTTTAATTAAAAATAGGTATAAAAAACTTATGGTATTTTAATAATCTTTTGTGATACTTTAACAATATTTTGTGATACTTTAACAGTGTTCTATGATACTCAGATAATTTGAGTTAAAAATGTTACTTAACTATGTTTTATTGTAAAAATATGTAATACTTTAACAATATTTTGTGATACTTAAACAACTTGAGCTAAAAATAGTACTTAACTATACTTTAATTGAAAATAGGTATAAAAAACTCGTGGTATTTTAATAATATTTTGTAATACTTTAACAATGTTTTGTGATACTCAAATAATTTGAGTTAAAAATGTTACTTAACTATGTTTTATTGTAAAAATATGTATAAATAACTTGTGATACTTTAACAATCTTTTGTAATACTTTAACAATGTTTTGTGATACTCAAATAATTTGAGTTAAAAATGTTACTTAACTATGTTTTATTGTAAAAATATTTATAAAAAACTTGTAATACTTTAACAATATTTTGTGATACTTTAACAATGTTTTGTGATACTTGAACAACTTGAGTTAAAAACATTACTTAACTATACTTTAATTAAAAATAGGTATAAAAACTTGTGATATTTTAACAATATTTTGTGATACTTTACCAATTTTTTGTGATACTTTAACAATGTTTTGTGATACTCAAATAACTTGAGTTAAAAACGTTACTTAACTATGCTTTATTGTAAAAATATGTATAAAAAA
>BMAC01000933.1:167204-184129 GCA_014905375.1 Phtheirospermum japonicum
AATTTTTTGTGATACTTTAACAATATTTTGTGATACTCAAATAACTTGAGTTAAAAATGTTACTTAACTATGCTTTATCGTAAAAATATGTATAAAAAACTTGTGATACTTTAACGATCTTTTGTAATACTTTAACAATATTTTGTGATACTTTTAATATACTTTGTGATACTTTAGTTATATTTTGTGATACTTTAACAACACTTTGTAATACTTACAATAAAAATATATAGACGTAAAAAAATTAAATATATATTGAAGCAAATAATGTAGTTATATTTTTCCCGACAAGAGTGAATATTCCCGGAACATATTAAAAAGTGAGCAATTGGTTGTCAACAACATATAGACTAATTCAAGGAAGAGTACCCAGGGGTAAAACACCAGAGATGATCAACGTCAAAGCACAATTTCTTCTTCTTCTTTTTTTTTTTTTTGACAACTGCCAATAATGCAAGTACACATATTGTGGCTACATATGCAAAAAGTCCACAACATTGGTTAACTCTGTTTTTATGTTCCTCATTTAAGCTGCCTCAATTTTTTCTATTTGCTAGTAACATTGTTACGAATTTCCTTTTGAAGAAAGACATACACACCATGTTCATGGACTGGCCAAGCTCACGCCTTCATGGACCACCTCCTCGAAACCCATCCTCAGTTGTCCTAAAATCGAGCCACAAGAGACAGCACAATTTCAATTAACTGTTGAGATTTTTTGAAATGGAACAAAAACCATCGCAGTCCCTCCACCACTCCCACTTTTATTAGCTCCAACTACCTGGCTCGTTGATGCTAAAAAAAAAAAAAAAGAGTTAAATAATTCTCCCACGCATCTTAACACTGCACTTGAAGGAAAAAAGCACGATCGTTTCCTTTTCCGCAAGACCATGAGAGAGAGAGAGAGAGGAGAGAGAGAGAGAAGGGAGCCTACCATTGCTGAACAAAAAAAAAAACGGTTATGTATTTCCAATTAACCCACATTTAGAGTAACTAGTAAAATACACGTGCGTTTGATTCAAGTTTTTTGATTGCCTACTTATGAAAATGTGTCAAAGATTCAAAAGCTTGCCCGCAAGAGAACGGGGTCGCGCGTAGGTTGACAAATTGACTCGAGTCGTCTCTCGAGAAACATACAATCAGAATCTTGAATAGTTTGTTCAAAAGCAATTACGTAAACAAATGGGGGGTTTGTTTTGAATTTTTAATTAACAACTACTAGATTAAAAAGCAAGACTTTAAAATAAAATTCTAAATTAACTATTTTAAATTGCCAACTAAATTAACTAAATTATCTAAACTAATTAACTAACTGAAAATTAAACTAATGATTAACTAAAATAAATTAAAGACTAACTAAACTGGAATTCTAAATTTAGCTAATTAAACTAGATTAACTAATTAATTAATTAACTGATTAATATTTAAACTAATTAAGAAACTAAGTTTCAGGAACTAATTAAACTAAGAATCTAACCTTGAGAAACTAAATTGATAACTAGAGATTAACCAAATTATTTAACTAAAGTAAACTAATTTAAAACCTAGAGTAATTAACTAATTAATTAACTAACTAATAATTTAAACTAATTAATTATAAGACTAATTATAAACTCAGGAAAACAGAATACTGAAAACTAATGAATTTAACTAATGAGACTAACAGGTTGCTCGAAATTGAAATCTAACAAATCAAACTAACTAATTTCACTACTAACGGTTGCAATTCAAACGGCTAACGAAATTTGTAACGGTTAACGAACATGAAACTAAACCAAACTAAAGCAATTATTAAACTAAGCATGAACAAATCACCACCAAGTATGAACAAGAGAATAAACGCAGAAACTATAATAATAATAAAACTAAAAATCTTAAGTCCAAACTTAAGCGATTGAACATTCAAAACGATCGAAATAACTAAACGGTTCAAAAACTCAAACGAAAATAATTAAATTCTAAAACTAAAATTAATCTAAGAATTAACTAAAGTTTAGAGTACTTATATTTAAGCTAAAGTTGCTGAAAAGTGCTTCTGAAAATCGGACGAACTCAGGTCTTTTTTCGTTGAAGAAACGGGCTTCGAATGGAAAATCATCGTTTTGTCGCTCGGGACGTCGTTCTTCGTCGTAGATCTTGAAAACTTATCCTAAGTTGCTGAATTTCGGATTCCCAACCCTAGGATTGTTGTTTTTAGGGTTAGCACACGCATACATAGACCTAGATACCCAAAATTCGTATTAATAAGGGTATTTATAGGTTTTTTTTCGCAAACTGGGCCGAAAAATCTGTTTCTGGGCTTCCTGGGCCCGCTAACGGTTGGTGCAACCGTTAGGTATATTTATTTTTTTGCATTTCTGGCCGACGACAACGGTTGTATGGAAAACCGTTCTGGAAAGTTACCGTTAGCTCTGAATTCAGCATTCTAACCGTTAGTATCGGTTCTCAGTAACCGTTAAGGTTAGCGATAACAGCTAACGGTTGGAGTGTAACCGTTAGCCTCAATCGACATCGGTTCCGGAAGAATAACCCTTCTAAAAAGTCTGTCAGCTTCAATTTTTGCTACTTTTTCACCGGAAAGCTCGATCTTTGAATCTCGATCATCATAATTCATCTCTAACATGCTGAACTCTTTCGGTTACTTAGCTATAAAGTGAAAAAATCATAAATAATCACTTATTTGCATCAATTTAGATCAAAAAGCGGTAAAATAAGTTGGAAGTCTAAATATATGAAATTAAGCTAAATCTATCCAACTTATACCAAAAATAAATAGAAAAACGAACTAAAAAACTAATAAAAATAAGGAAAAATCTACTCTAATCAGCGTTGCACGTGATGGCATAATTATTTAGCTTAGTTATTTTTATAATATATCATTAGTATAAAATTGATAAAAATTGTAATATCAATTTTATCAAAGATAAAAAGTTGCAAGAGGATAAAATACAAATTTATTTCATTAAATATTTAAATAAGCAAATATTGAATTCATTATCCATTGAATAAAATCATAACGAAAGAAAATAAATAGCATATTTAAATTTCTAATTTTAATTGTAAATTAATCCTTTTCTTGTTTGACCTTGATGGTAGGGTAAGTCTTCTTGTTATTTGACTTCAATGGTCTCTTGCTACACTTTTTTAAAAGACTACTCATTGTCTCCTCATCATCGCTTGAAATCACATTGATGTCACCTTCATTGGCCTTCTTGTTATTTGATTTTGATGATTTTTTCGTACTCTTCTTTGTAAGACTGCTGACGAAGTTCTTGTCTGACACCATGTGGACATCATTTTTGTTGTTGTTCTTCGTGAGTCTCTTTCTTTTGGTTCCTTTCTGTTTTGAAGTTTCGACATGTTCCGTACCAATATGTTTGATTTCACTTATGTATTTAAGGTTTCTTTATTAGTCTCATCTTTTAGATCAAATTGTATCCTATCAATTGCATCAGCAACTTCACTCAAATCTCATTTCCATTAATACTTCTTTTTGTTGAGGGCAATCAGAAATCGAAACTCGATCGACCCTTGTAAGCTCAATCCCCTGTAGTATTTGGACTCATGTTCTCCCTAAATACAATAACATAGTAAAATTAAAATACTATATATATATATATATATATATATATATATGTATATATATATATGTGTGTGTGTGTGTGTGTGTGTGCTCATTCACTTGTATATAATCATTCATCACAGAAATGAACTAACTTATCATAAGAGTTAGAACCTCATTATTTAGAAGATTTATAGTTATAGATTGTATATATTATTATTTTCCCTTATTTATTTAGCTGGGTAAATGTAAAAAAAAAAATATATACTGATAAATGAATAAATTAATAAATATATCCTTTTTAGGAATTTACCTCCTTGATTGATGCAAGATATTCATTGATAGGACACCCTGCACATATTGTCGCCGCATCTTCGAATAATGTTATAGATGCACTATCATTTCCTTACACAACATTTAAGACTAATCTATACCTGGAGTTAAATAAATAATTTTTAATACATTGATGTATGTATAAATCAATATAGATTTAAAAGTTTGAGCTATTACATTGGTGTCATTTCCATATCTTCCAGATTGCACTTTTGACATGATGTGTTGCCATCGTTCTTGCAAATTGACGCGTCACAATTCTTACATGAATCGTACCACAAGTATGCTTTATTTAAAATCTTCTCAACAAATCCATTGAAACAGTAATACGAACATGTAAGATAATAAAATATTGAAGATTACAAAATAGATGAACCTATAAAAACTAAATAAGGTACTTTTGATGAAACGTACCCTATATAGCTTATCTCGATCATGTTTAATTTGTTGTAGTGTCAATTCTTTTACATCTTTCATCATTTGCTTCATTATTAATTCCAATATTTTGATAGGATCGCCATTAACACATGACCTGCAATAATAAAATATAAGAAATAACGAAAAATATACAATTTTTTAGATTTTATTGATATATAGCATATCTTCTTAATTCATAGGATACCATCATTGCATATGATTGCTTTCTTCACAGTTTGGTTGTATTCGAAGAACCGAAGCTATAGTAGTATGCAATTTTAATTCACCTAATCATTAGATGTTTAAAAAACACAATGTGAGAAAATATATACCATGTATAACACTGGCAAATATTATAATTAAGGATTATTAAATAACTCAAATCATTTAAGTTATCATATATAGTCATCTCTAGAATTAATTTTGTGTAGGAACATATCATCTAGCATTAAAGATATTGTTATCGTTATATGTTCTTGCGTTGAGCTTTGTAATTGCAATAACTGGTTTTTGATCAACAATATGGTACAAAGTCGATCGTTAGTTTTGAGCCATGTCTTCCCCAAAAGAGACTACTATGTTTTGATACCTGCATAATTAAGAGAAATTAATGAGTAGCAAACTATATAGTAAATAAGGTTACATCTAATTATAATTACTTTATCAAAACGAATTGCATATGAGATGAACTTTCAACTAATAGAAAATTTTGGGAAAAGGAGTACTTATTATGAAATTTCTTAAATTTACATTGGATTTAAGAAAGTCGATCTCAACTAATTTAACCTAACAACTCTGTAGTATGTGAAGAAATAATTCAAACTAAAGTATTGCATAAAATATACTAAATACATAAAATATTCAACATGAAGTTAGAAATTAAAAGCTCAAAATATGCACAAATAAGCTATCCCAAAATCTTGAAGATTTTTTATGTAAAATAGAAATTTAATTTAAAACAAAGCAAAGATGAGATATTACTGCAATTATTGTTAAAATTCATACAACAATGAATAAAAAATGATAAGAAAAAAATATTACTATTCGTTCGTGACTGTTATTTCTCTTAATGGTTTTGATACCCCTCTTCCGCTCGTTACAGCTTTTAATTCTTTGATCTTTATCATAATCTCAAGTATATCTTCAAAAAATATAATTTTTAATTTTATATATGGAATAAAACTATTAATTAAAATGCGAGACTATAGAAAAAAACGCACGTACTAATTCTTTCATTTTTGTGAATTTCAGGGTTTATGGCTTTGGACTTCAGAAAATTGAAGAAAATGTTGTCTTCTATGACTTCATTGGCATCCTTCACAATGTTGTATTTTCTTAAAATTATTTCCTTTTGAGGAAGCACACTTGGATAGTTTGGGTTAACCTTTCTGACATCCGCATTAGAGATTGTATACGTCTTGTTGACTTCAAACTTTTCACCGTAGTACTTTACATCGTCATTAAACATAATTACTCCAATTTGGACCCCCTGCATAAAGTATTAAGCTTCAAATCTTGTTTTAAACCATCATAGTTACATAAAAGTACAACATATACTTACTTCATCATCGATAATAATCATCTTTCGAATTCTAGTAGAAGAACTTTGTCCGCAACATATTTTCGAACCAATTCGTAAAGTTCTCAATTGTACCGTGAATGATTTTTGGTTAATCTATAAAAGTTTTATCGAAACTTCATGGTATGAGTTCCTGCACTATTGTATTTAATCAGAGCACCAAATAATACAAAACCAATCATATATACTATTATAATTCTGATTGAAAAAATAGATATTCTAGATAGTGGAATTTTATATAGCTTTATTATATAATTAAAATTGTTGCGGTTTTAATATAGCCTTATTATCTAATCTAATCAATATTCCATTAGTATAAAACTGGGGAAGAAAATTGTAATTTCAATTCTGTCACAGATAAAAGGTTGTTAGGGGATAAAATGCAAATTCATTTCATTAAATATTTAAAAGAAATAAATAGCGTATATTCTAATCTCTAATTTTAATTGTAAACAACATCAATTATTTTCTTGTTTGATCTTGATGGTAGGGTAAGTCTTCTTGTTATTTATTTTCGATGGTCTATTGCCACACTTTTTTAAAAGACTGACCACTGTCTCCTCCTCATCGCTTGAAATCACATTGATGTCACCTTCACTGACGTTCTTGTTATTTGATTTCGATGTTTTTTTCGTACTCTTCTTTATAAGACTGCTGACGGAGCTCTTGTCTGAAACCATGTTGACATCATTTTTGTTGTTGTTTTTCGTGAGTCTCTTTCTTTTGGTTCCTTTCTATTTTGAAGTTTCGGCATGTTCCGTACAAATATCGTTAGATTTCACCTATGTATTTAAGTTTTTTTTTTTAAATCTTGTCTTTTATATCAAATTGTATCCTCTCAATTGCATCAGTAACTTCACTCAAACCTCCTTTCCACGGACCCTTCTTTTTGTTGGAAGCAATCAGAAATCGAAACTCGGTCGACTCTTGTAAGTTCAATTCCCTGTAGTATTTGGACACATATTCTCCCTAAATACAATAACATAGTAAAATTAAAATACTATACATAAATTCAATTCAATTAATTGTATATTCGGTCCTCACATAAATGAATTAACTTGTCACAAGAGTTTGAACCTCATTATTTGGAAATTTATAGTTATAAATTGTGCATGAGCTAACAACTCTGTAGTACGTGAATAAATAACTCAACCTAAATATGCTATCCCAATATCTTGAAGATTTTTCTTTGTAAAATAGAAACTTAATCTGAAACAAAGTGAAGATGCGATATTAATAAAATTATTGTTAAAATTCAAACAACAATGAATAATACATGATAAGAAAAACTATTACTCTTCGTTCATGACTGTTATTTCTCTTAATGGTTTTGATGCCCCTCTTCCGCTCGTGACAACTTTTAATTCTTTGACCTTTATCACAATTCTATCCGAAGTATATCTGTCAAAAATATAATTTTTAATTTTATATATGGAATAAAATTATTAATTAAAATGCGAGATTATAGAAGAAATCGCACGTACCGATTCTCTCATCATTGTGAATTTCAGGGTTTATGGCTTTGAACTTTTAAAAATTGAAGGAAATATTGTCTTCTATGACTTCATTGGCATCCTACACAATGTTGTATTTTCTTATAATTATCTCCTTGAGGATGCACACTTGGATAGTTTGGGTTAACCTTTCTGACATCCGCATTAGAGATTATATACGTCTTGTCGACTTCGAACTTTCCATCGAAGTACTTTTACGTCGTCATTAAACATAATTACTCCAGTTTAACCTACCTGCGTGAAGTATTATTTTTCAAAATTTTTGAAATCATCATTGTTACATAAAAGTACAGCGTATACTTACTTCATCATCGATCATTCGAATTCTAGTAGAAGAATTTTGTCCGCAACATATTTTCGAACCAATTCGCAAAGTTCTCAATCGTACCGTGAATGAGTTTTGGTTAATCTCTAGAAGTCTTATCGAAACTTTTGAACAATCCAACATGATGGTATGAATTCCTGCATTATAGAAAACCAATCACATATACCATTTTAATTTTGATTGAAAATAGATATTTTAGATAGTGGAGTTTTAATATAGCTTTATTATCTAATTAAAATTGTTGCAGCTTTAATATAGTCTTTTTGTGTCCAAATTCCTTTTATCACAAAACACATTAAATTCCTTTTATTAGATTTATAATAAATTAATTAGTTAATTACTACCACAAAACACATGAAAAGTCCGAATAAAACACATGAAATTCCTTTAATTAGAATATATAATAAATTAATTAGTTAATTACTTAGCAACAATTAGAAATCGAGTTTCTTATTAGATTTCTTTGTTAGATAGATTCTTTTTTTTTTTTTTAGAACATATTGGTTCTTCTATATGATTACAATTTTACCATTAAATAATATTAAGTATAGGGATACAATGTCAAGCAAAAAAAAAAAAAAAATTGATTAATGAATAAATTATAGCTATTACAATTCGAACTATAAAACTATTATGAGTGATTGAACCAAATAGACTAAACTTAAACCCAAAAGGTTTGATTATGGGAGATAATTGTTAAAAGAATTTCTGTTATAGAGATTTTATACACTACTATATATATAATACCACATGCATGGACTTATTAATATATTGACTTCTTGCGACAAAGAATACAGGTATAGATAGGATTACATGGAGTTGGTTCTAGAAACTCATAATCCAAATAACGAAAAAAGAAAGAAAGAAAAATAAAAAAAAAGAAAAAAAAGGAGCATATAAGGAATATATAATTAAATTGTTTTATTAAATTTTCTTATACAAAAGTCTCAGCAACATAGGATAGCAAAATAGTAGCTTACAAAAAGGAATATATAGGAAATATATTGTTTTATTAAATTTTCGGAAAGCCGCGAATTAGTAGAGTCCGAGTAAAATAGGATAGCAACTAATTATCCGATTGTTTTATTAAATTTTCGGATAGCCACTAATTAGTAGAACAATAATATATTATTGATTCAAAAATAAAATAAATTGATAATAACTATTCATAGTTTTGCAAAACAAAGTCCTCGTTGTTATTCAAAAATAAAATAAATAGAGATAGCAACTAATTTTCGGATTGTTTTATGAAGTTTTAAATAGATAATAACTATTCATAGCTTTGCAAAATAGAGTCCTCGTTGTTATTCAAAAATAAAATAAATAGAGATAGAAACTAATTTTTTGAGCGTTTTATTAAATTTTCGGATAGCCACTAATTAGTAGAACAATAATATATTATTGTTCAAAAATAAAATAAATAGATAATAACTATTCATAGCTTTGAAAAACAGAGTCCACGTTATTCAAAAATAAAATAAATAGATAATAACGTATCCATGGCTTTGCAAATGCAAATCAGAGTAAGAGGCGGATCTACTTGGGGGCTTGGGTAGCACAGGCCCCCCAAATTTTTTTATCTTTTTACTTATATATATATATATATATATATATATATATATATATATATATATATATATATATAGTTTAAATTTTTAAAAAAATGTATAAATTTTTACATTAACTAATTTTGTTGTTTATTTTTTAAGCCATAATATTTAATTTTTTAGAATAAGTGATGTGTTTTGTTTGGTGATATTTAACGGAAATTTGAGTTTAGATGTTGTTGATCTTATTTATCATTAAATTTTATAAATTTTAGATTTATTATACAAATGGTATAAAATTATATAATAGCATGAGAGATCAAATATAGTGCATAATCATTTTACTTACATATCTAGAGAAAAAGTTATTTTTGATTATTAGTATGATGTAATTGTAAGTCGATTTTAAAATATGATAACTCGGCGAGAACAATAGTATTATGTTTTTCTTAAACCTTTATTAGATTTTATAATTGTTATTTAATATGATAATTTTTTGAGTATAATTTTAATAAATAAAAATATTATTATGTTAGTGCCCCACTAAAAAAGATTTTCTGTATCTGCCTATGATCAGAGTCCTCGTTATTTTTCAGATTCATCCATGTAATGATATTTTTAGTTCCTAATTGTTTGTTAATATAAACTACGTAAAAAAATTAGAGTCCTTCTCCTACTACATAAATCTTTTTAGTTTTTAATGTGTGTTCACAATTTTACCATTAAAATTACATCTAATATGAGAATTTTTTTTGTCAGCTCAAATTTTTACAAAAATATTTGTACTTTTAGAATAGTAATAAACATAATATAAATATAATATAATATAATATAATATAATATAATAAAAATAAATAAAATAATAAATATAATATAATAAAATAAATATAATATAATATAATATAGAATAGATATAGATATAGATAGAAAGGTTCAAAGAGATGTACTAACATACATACCGTTTTCGAAATCCGTCTTAACGGCATCACAATGCAGCAGAAAACCAAAATTTAGTCTCGCCATTCGAACAAGTTGTTAACACGCTCGAAAACGTCATCGATCCCAACTCAAGATTCTCGTTTCCGCTGAAGAATACAAATTCAAAAAATTTATCCAGAACCCATTTTTGCAAAAACCAATTATCATCTCTGTTCTAAAAATCGCTCTAGGCGCCGCCTAGGCGCTAGGCGCCATCAATCCGCCTACGATTTTCGAAAATAGGCCAAAGAAATCGCTGGGCGCCCCAGGCGCCCAAGTCGGCGACCAATTTTTTTTTTAAATATTTTCTGGCCTAAAACTACGTCATTTTTGGCCTATTTTTTGATTATTTTGATTTTGTAATGTATATTATGATATTGTTATTTGATTAATGAACTCATGCATCTATGTTGTTTGGGACTTTAAATTGAACAATAGTTTTAAACTTGTGAATTGTAATTTGTGATCATTACTTTTAGTTTTGAATTGTCATAGATTTTATTGTGTAGCAAGTAATATGTTGAACTATTAAATGGTTGGATGTAATTTTGTAAATCAAGGTATTTATTCTCAATTTCTAGGCTCCGGCTAGGCCCCGTCTAGGCCCCGCCTAGGCGTCCTAGGCGCTAGGCACTGGCCTGGCGCCTAGCAGCCGCCTAGCGATTTTTAGAACACTGATTATCATCGAATTCCAAATTAGGATATACTTGTTATTATCCAAACTTCGTAAAAACATTCCAAGCGTTGGCTACCCTGTTCGATTTCGAGTACATATCGATCATCACGGTGACCACAAACGAGTCATCATCAAACTTATTTCTCAAAACATAACTATGTATCTATTTCCCATACAAAATACCCAAAAAATCCTTACAAATTCCGAGAAAAAATAGAGTGTGTACCATCTGGGTCGATGTTTAAAACCTGCATTCGGCGAAATTAAACCATACCCAGATCAGAACCCTACTATTAAAGTACTCATCGATGATTGAGTTCCAAAAGCAATGTCTGGATTAAAAACTTACAGTGGGACATTTTGTCGAACAGTTTGGCTACATTCGAGGGAGAGCCACACTAGATGTACATTTGGATGAGCGAGGTGAAGATAAAAGGGCTAAAATGGAGGCCCAATCTGGCGATGGCGCAATAGAGCGACTCGCCACAGCGAGAATGAGAGAGAATCGCAATCTTTGAGGAGAGGGGAAAATGAGCCGATTAGGGAATTGGGGGTTATGAGTCGAGAGTTTGTTGGTAATGGCCTTCAATCGCTTACACCAATCCCATAACCGAAAATTGCACTCCTCGCGCTCCATCAATCAATTTTTAGCTGGTTACCTTCGTGAGTTTTTAGACGGTGTACAGTTCAATTTCAGTGAGAATGTGAGAAGTGAGGAGGGAGAGATCAGCGCCCAATTTTATTATTATTTGTATTTGTATTAATAATATGGGCGGCCGGATGAATGAACGGGCCAAATGAGTGAATAGATTAAAATTGGTCTCATGGGATGAGACCGGTCTCACCCAAGTATTTGTATTTTTAAATGGACTCAAATTAAAATTTAAGTGATTAAAATTAATTATTGGATTGGGTTTGATAAGATTTGAAAACATTCTATAATTTTGCGACTAATTTAGAATTTCCTCTTTATTTTATAAGGGTGTTCCTAGACTTAATAATCATGGTGTGGCTTTACCTTAATAAAAGATTGATTTGTGTAAAGGTTTAAATAAGTTTTAAAAACATATCCACTCACAGCAAATATATCGTTTCACCCAGAATGCACATAGAATAATATCACCGTGAAACTAAGCAACTACTTCAGTTCACAACACTTGATCAATGTCATAGCAAACTCTGGTTATTGAGTAAGAGTTTTCTCCCCTTGGTGATTGTTAAACTGATGAATTACTTTTATTTTAAATTGATGAATTGAATAGTATTTTTACTTTTACACAATTCCAGTGGGTACAAAAATCATTTTTTTCGATTTAACTTAATCCAAAACACAGTTCATCAATTAATTTTGTATATTTATATTTCACATAAGATGGAATTTTGTGTGGCTGGTAGAATAAAAATGTGTTGAATGAATGAAATTTCATTGTTGGGCTTACAAATTACAATGTATACAAGATTGTATTTCTCCCATGACATTTAGGTTTTTGTTTCAATCTTCTTCTTTTAGGGATTGAAAATTTAATTCATAGGCTCCTAGCACAAACGAGGATTGAGATATAGAATCCCGAATTCAAAATTTTGAATCTTTAGAACAAACATGCCCTTGGATCATGAACCATGCTTAGTGTATTATACATAAACTGCTACTCTTCCAAAGCATCCTCATAACCACCATTTGCATCTTTTATTGGTTATTAATATATGCCAAGGTCACAAATATATGTTATATAGGTTACCTTCATTTTTTAGCATCCGTCGAAAGCTAACGTTGAAAACTTCCTTTAGAGTTAGTTATTGTGATACTCCTAACAGAACATCTAATACTTTTTAGACAATTTTTTGATACTTTTTTGGATGAAATATATATACGTATATTGTGACTAGAAGTTTTTGTGATACATTTACATGACGTTTGGATACTTTAAGCTACATTTGTGATATTTTTATTCAATGACGTGATATTATTTTATTTAATTATTATTACCAAAAATCGACATAATTTTTATTATGATACTTTAAGTCAAGTTTGTGATACTTTGATTTGAGACAGTGATACTTTCAATAAAACTTGTCTTGTGAATTAAGTCAAAAACTTTATGTATGTGTGTGGGCTTTATTTATATTTATATATATATATTTTTTGATTTTCCAAAAGGATCAATTAAGTCAACAACTTTGATTCTCATTTGAATCTTCTGTATCCAATAAATCTCCATGTGTCAAAATTGTAAGATTTATATTTACCAAAGTTACTCTCACCTCATGTCCTGATGATTCTGTTTGCTAGATGTCAAATAAAAGTGTAAATAGATTCTATTTAATGGATATGTGACCATTTTCAATAGCTTTGTACACAATTGTGATACTTTAACAATTTATTAAAAAGTAAGAGAAATAATGTGTGTGTATGTATATGATACTTTAACTATATTTTATGATACTTTGATAATTTTTTGAGATACTTTAACTATCTATTGCGAAAGAAACGTAGATGTAAAAGTAGAATTCAAGTGTCATAAAACATGTCATACTTAATTGTAGTTTGTAGTACTTTACCAATTTTTTTGTAATACTTGAATTATCTATTGTACATAACATATATGTAATTATAGAAATTATATAATCATAAAATGTGATACTTTAACTATATTTTGTGATACTTGAACAACCTTTCGTGATACTTTGATTACATATCGTACGAAATAAAACATAGATGTAAAATAAAATTCAAATATTAGAAATATGTGATACTTAAACTATATTTTGTAATACTATAATAATATTTTTTAATTCTTTAACAACCCATTTAAAAAACCCCATAAATGTAAAAACTAAAACTTAGAAAACAACAACATCTTATAATCAAATTACATTACAAAACAATTAGTCACAAGACTGAACAAAGAGATCCACTAACCGAGCGGTTTATAACCAAAACCAACAATGAAAATGAAGAAAAAAAAAAGGTAAAATAAATTTTGACGGCCTAGCTATTAGAGAGATCGATCCTAAAAAGCTGTCACAACAAAGGCAATGAGAGAAAATAATCAACATATACACCCATAGACCTTGATCAACACAAAAATTATGAAGGGTACTTCTTGAAACACATTACCCTTCATTTTTATTTACTTCATGATCATTTTATAGAGATACAAAAAAAATCAAGTAAATAAATAAAAAAATAAATGACTCAATTCTATTAGATAACATCAACCACTACAAAATCTTAAACTCAAGCCATGAGCCAGACCCCTCGAACAAAACACCTTAACCTGTCGAAAAAAATTCATCGAAAAATTCAGAAAAAGATAAAGAACTCCATAGCCACTTATCTTAACCCACCTAACCTAGTGCTGGAAAACCATGGCCATCGAGCCCATCACCTAAGACCACCGAGCTTGAAACACACGACTAGTTGCAAAATTCGCACGCCATAGCCTAAATCGAAACCAAGTCCCCTCATCCGCATGTTATAGCTCAATTAGTCACCTACTTGAGCTACTCGCATCCCCATGCCGTCCGCTTGTATCTTCGAATCGAACCATAGATCAATCAGTGCAAGCATCACAACATTAATTAATATACTTATATAAGAAATACCAGAAACCGTTGATAAATTACTCTTTTTTTTAGCATCACAAAAGCAAAACACTTGGTGCTTTCAAATGCCTTCATTTTAGAGTTTTTATTTATTAATTAATTAACCTCAAAATATGCTAAATAAATCATCAATGCTTGGATGACTATTGCAATACTAATATCTCGAATAACACAAGATACATAAAATTAAACACATAAAAAATGAAACTAACACATAAACAAAACATATTTCCTGTCTTCATTTTGATGTTCAAAAGGTTGCATACAAAATCAGTTACACATAAATCTATCGATCAAAACTCATACACCAAAAAACCAGTTACTAAGAAAATGTATATTCTTAGTAACAAATCTCGAATTCAATTAGAATAAAAGTTCGTTGACCAAGAAAATGTGCACACACTGTGCAACAAAAATTGTCACTAATATACATAATTCATTATCTCATTGAAAAGTTGTATATTTATATTTTATTTACACAATAAGATATTAATTACATAATATATATGAACGATATCCAATAGTCGGCTCCACCATGGTGAAATTGTATACTAAATGGTAAGTTGTTATTATTATTACTCCCGTCTACAAAAGGTAGGGATTTTTGCAAAATGTAACTTAAATCACAATTTTTTTTTATTACTTTTCATACTTTAACCTTAATTTTTTAATTTTTCAATAAATAAAATAAAATAAATTAAATAGGGATTTTTGGGGTTTTTTAAAAATTTTATTACCACTTCTAAGAAACAAACAAGCCTAGTTTTTTTTAAGGATAAAAACTGAAATGTTGACTATCTTGACAAATGTATTATTATTATTATTAGGGATAATTATTTTGTATCTCTTAAACTATTGCATTTTTTCCTAATTTACCAATCAAATTATTATTTGTCATACGAACTATGCACATTTGCAATTTGACCCCTGGATCAGGATACTTGTAGTTTTGTAATTAAAATCGAATGATGTGGCACAATTTGATTAAAAAAGACAAAAAATTTGATTTAGGGACAAATTGTAAATTACGTATAATTTATATGACAATGTGTTATAAATAATAGTTTGTACGTTAAATTATAAAAAAGGCTTTAGTTTTGGGTAAAAAATAATTAGCCGTTATTACTATTATTAACCACTTTGCGAATAGATGTTGAAAACTTCGTAAACCATGGTTTTGTATCAGGTGAAGCCCTTTATCCTGCAGTAAAAATCTATTGACAAAATGGGTCCAACGATTTTACACTAGCAAAATCCATAGAGAAGAAGATGAGTCCAAAGCTTTGATTTTTAGAGGGATTGCTTGCAAATCTTCAAATAAATTGTGTACAACATACGATTCTCTTTCTTCTCCACAAACACGCCCTTTTCACCTAAGCTCAGAATTGATTTCAGCCGTATAAATGAAGTTGATGATGCAATTTGCTTGTTTCGTGAAATGATGAGAATGCAGCCACACCCTTCCGTGATTGAATTCACCAAACTGTTGAATATAACTGTCAAGATGAAGCACTCTCGGGCTGCTCTCAWCATGTTCGACGAAATGCGTCAATGGGGTGCCCCTGTAAATGAGTACACAATGAATATCACGATTCATTGCTATTGCCTTCTGAATCGGGCCGACCTTGGGTTTTCTATCTTGGGCTGTTTCTTCAAGCTGGGCTACGAACCTGACTTAAAGACATTTGGCACTCTCATAAAAGGGCTCGTTTTAGACGATGATAAGGGTGCTCAGGCTGAAAAAATGTTTAAAAAGTTACCGTGTTTAAATCTGTGCAAGCCTGATGGTGTTATGATTCTTACTATGGTAAACGGGCTTTGCTGAGCCCGAAAAATCTTATTGGGGCAAATTTGAATGTCACATCAGATCCTTATGCAATAATCACTTGTGGTTCAGAAAAACGATTCAGGTGATTGCATCTTATAGCATTATTATGTTTATGGTGACTTAAATATGAACCCGTGTTTTAGTTTGTCCGGAGAATCTTATCCTCACTTATCTCTGGTAATAGTATTTGAGAAGGATGATATAGGAAGATCTTTTATGGGTTTTCGGCAAATTAAAGTATTTATCTTTCTCGTGTTAGAAAATGTTTGTTGAAATTTTGCAATCCTTTCCGATGTGCTTTTATCACTTAGAGGATACCAAGTTAAGCACATCAGGTTAACATGCTTAAAGATTGAAATATTATAGTTTTAGGATTCAGTTTAGAGTTTGACACATGATGGTTGAGATATTTGCTTCTTGGGTCATCACATCCATAATATCCATTTATGGCTGGCTGTATGGAGGGTGTCAAATAGAAGTGTTCCCATGTTCACGTGTATTCTCTAGCGAACGCAAAATTCTCAGAATGAAATTCAATCGCATCATTAGTGTAATATATA
>BMAC01000933.1:184154-199115 GCA_014905375.1 Phtheirospermum japonicum
ACGTGGGAAATTTGTTTGTTTTAGGACGATATCCAGTCGCATCCTAACTTCATTGCTAGTGGTTTTAAGCTGTTTTAATAAGAATTAGAGTTTACAGAGCAGTGTAAAATTTATCTAGCTTTCTGTTTGTTGTACTTCCTCTGATAGTTTATGTTTACCTTAAAACTTTCATGACTATAAATGTATATTAAGATTTTAGTTTGTTTTCTTGCAGTTCTATGGTTCCTGGTTCAAGAAATCCTATGTGTTCAAGTTTTTAATTTTTAATCCCATGTATATTAAGACATGGGAGGAGTTCAATTTTTCTGTTGATGAGCTTCTTGTGGAGATATTTTAATTTACAGTCACTTTTGGCTAAGACAGCAAAACATAATGCTTCATTTGGATCCCTGTGTGAATGAGCTCATGTCTACCTTTCAATAAATCTCTTGTGGAGATTTTTTGTAATTTTGATTAACCTCATTTATTTTGTTTTTGTTTAATTTGCGTTGTTTGTTCCTTTATTCCCTTATTCAATGTGAAATGAGGAGCACTTGATTGTTGTCTTTGGTCTGACATGTCTGAGTCAGCTACAAGCAAACTGTACGCTTCCTCTATTTCTCTATCCACGTCACTTTCTACCTTTTCTCTCCAACATTGTTATCTCTTTTCTCCTACTTTTTTTAGCATATCCCTTTATTAGTACAACTTCCTTAAATATTGTATCTATAGTTAACTTCAAGCAAGAACATATCATGTTACCAGAACTTCCACTATTAAATAACTTTGTGTTGTATATTTATTTCTATGCATACACATCGTCTGTGCCACATCACAATTGCAAATACCCTTTTCATTGTCTTGTAGAATTCAGCTGGTTTAATTGATAAAGAACTTTCTTGTTATTGACTTCAGTGTGTACTGGAAATCTTTATCTCCCATTTTCTATTGCCAGCATAAATTATCTTGGTGCTTTTTCAGCATTGTGAGAGAAAGACTATGTTGTTGTACTTTCCATAAATCTAATCCTTTTGTCTTGTTGTCTGGGCAGATTATTGTCACGATATATGATTGGGATATAATTTGGAAAAGTGCAGTTCTTGGGTCAGTGACGATTTCTGTTGAACACGAAGGTCAAACTGGTGCCATATGGCATACATTGGATAGTCCATCTGGGCAGGTAGTAACATGTCTTCTTGGAGGCCTATACTTTCTTTCTCTTGATTATTTTTTCCCTTTTAAATTGGTTGTTTTTGTTGGCTGATGATGCGATCTCCTTTTTTTTTTTAGGTCTGTCTTCATATTAAAACCCTTAAACTCCAGAGGAATTCTTCCAGGTAGGTTTTATCCTTTAGTCATTACGTTTCTCCTTTTTCATTGTGGTGCTTCATCTCATTGTTTGTCGATCTTGTTGTCGCTGATAAAAATTCTTTTATATTGTTAACTCTTTGGATTTTGTTGTTGTTGATTGAGTTAGATTTGCTTTTATAGCCTCAGATATATGTATGAAATCGTTTGCTTTTATTTATTTATTTATATCCGGGGAACACTCAAAATTATTCCTATTTTTCTTTGTGGCTTCTCTTTATCACAGCATTTTAAACATGTATTAGATCTTTATGTTGTGATAGTACATGACATGTTACTAGAAAAATTGATAGCATACATTCATTTAGCTTAAAAGAAAACTTTGACATGCAGTTTTGCTGTTTAGCATATTAGATTTAAATTGCTCTTGCAAGCAGAATGGGAACGAGTCTTATTCTATTGGGTTGAGGCTTTGAGTGATGTACCTTAACTGTAAAGTTTCATGCGATGTTCGGTAGAGCTCAAGAAGATCTATTAAGCAAGTACTTGAAGAGAAGAATGATTAGTATGTATGTTCATGTATACATATATATAGAATTAATGCATCAGGAATTGGGTTCCACATTACTATGTGGACCTGGCCGAATAGATACATTATTTAGACAACTAGGTACATTACATAGAAGATACATGTACATCAGTATGATACATTGCATTACAGTCCTTTTGGACTAGGGTTCTTATCATTTTCTACGAAAACGTTTTCACGTTCGTCATCTTATATGCTTTTCTCGGACAATTGTTTTTATTTTGTTGCTTTAATCAGATAATTCGTTTATATGCAAATCTTTTTATCGGTAGTATTACCTTTCGAGTAAGTCATATGAACACCTTTAATATACTCCCTGATAGGGATCTGAACGCCTATGCTGGTGCCAACACTTGAATTAGAACTTTGGATAAACAAGGACCTACAGTTGTTCATCAGAAGCCTGGGCCACTGCAAACAATTTTAATTCTTCTACCAGATGAGGCATAATTCCTTACTATTTTGGGCATAATTAGTTCTTACTCTTTCTTGAGCATGACTTTTTTTTTCCTCTCCTTTTTTCCTTCTTTTTTTAGCTGGTTAGAACCGTTGTTATTTTTGTACGAATTTAGGTAACTTTAGTTGCTGATATTAATATGCTCGTCAGGTTGGTGAACATAGCTATTCATGTGCACTTGAGAGATCATTTTTGTATCTTCTTGGAAGCTATCAAGTGGTGCCCTTGTGTAATCTTATGTGTGATGTACAGTTTACTTTTAGGAGTAGAGACTCCAGCATTTTTCTTTGTTGAATAAATGTTATGTCGAAGAACAAGTCAATACTGATAGACGTGGTAGAAAATATTATCACGAATAATAGCCTAACAACAATAACCAGTACAATCAATATAAAATTTTATTCTAAAACTATTCAACATTTCCAAGTCTTCCAAGTCTTGTAAGGACAAGTCGGCGACAATGACTCATGTGGCAAGAAAATGAATGGACCATTTGACCAACCAATAATCCATATGCATTTTCCAAGTTAGTATTTTACTTCATGCTTGTAATTTTGTAAAGAAGAAAAAAAGAAAAGAAGAAAAGCATGACCATTGAATTTTTCACTTTTTTCGTCATTTATAATTTATTGAATCTTTCTCTAATTTTGTAAAGAAGAAAAAAAGAAAAGAAGAAAAGCATAGCCATTGAATTTTTCACTTTTCTCGTTGTTTATAATTTATTGAATCTTTCTTAGATATATGCAGATTAATAATTGGCAAAAAAGAAAAAAAAATTGACGGTTATGAATAAATAGGATTATAAGAACAATAAATAGAAGAAAATGTTTTATTAATTGATTAGAGTTATAAATTGTTGATCTCGAATACCATATTTATAGTGTTGAGAGAATACACCAAATTGGGCTTGAGGCCCAAAATTGTATACCGTTTGGGTAGGGGGCGACTCCGCCCCCGGACCCCAGTCAATGGGGACTTCGCCCCCCTTAACCCCCCGACTCGCTGATCGGGCAGTGAGACCCCCGTACAACTCGTCGAAACGAGATATTCAAGGCATATCAACATCGGCAAAACCCTATCCGCGCCATCTCTTGCTTGGACGTGTTACTAAAATATCCACTATTAAATTATCTTGGTGCTTTTACAACTTCCTCATAACCAGTAATTGATCCAAAGTGAGCTCTCAATTTTACAATTACAGTTAATTAGTCATATTATAAACTTGATTAATTGAGATACTTGTGTAATGTATTTTTTTTTGCAAATCCTAGTGCAAGGCCGAAATAATAAATACCATATCACGAAAAAATATAAAGTTTCTGAGCTGTCTCCCAATTGCGAGTGATAATGCCGGTGCAGTTACTTTTTACCAATCAACTTCATAATAAATTAATGGCCTTCTTGATAATTACACAATTCGACAGATACACTTAAAAAACACACACACTCTGTCTCTCTCTAAAAAACACACAAAATAAGATCTAGATAATATTCACATAATTTTCAAGGTTATTTTAATATCAACCAATAATGCATATGCAATTTCCAATCTCCTTCCAAATTGCAAGTCAGCGATGATGGATGGTTTACTTTTGCCAATCAACTTCAGAATATATTATCTTGTTTCCACTCATCAAGGACTAATGTGGCCTTCTTGATAATTACACAATTCGGCAGATCCACTCAAACACACACACACTCTCTCAAAAACACACAAAATCAGATCTACAATGGCAGAAGCTGTTGTTAGTGCCACCATTGAAGTGTTGCTTGAGCATCTTATCACAATTTCAAAGGAGCAGATCGACAAAAATATTTTCACCATTCTGATCACCATTCTAGTTCGAGATTTCAAGAAAGACTTGGAAAAGCTTCAAAAAACTTTTTCCATGGTTAAGGCTTTCTTGCACGATGCCGAGAAGCGAAAAGTCACCGATAGTGCCGTCAAACGCTGGTTAAGGGAACTTGAAGCTCTGGCTTTCGAAGCTGATAATGTTTTCGATGATATCAGTTATCAGCTTCTGTCCAAGAAAATGAACAAAACGGTGATGAAAAAGGTGAAAATTTTCTCAAGTAAACAACTGGGCCGTAGAATCAAGGATATCAATGACAAGTTGAAATCTATTAACCAACAGGCAATTGAGTTTGGCCTTCAAACTAGAATCGCGAGCGCTCAGGCTCCTGTTTCTGAAATCCCGGAAACCGATTCATTCTCAGCAGATCCAGTTTATGGAAGAGAATATGACGTGTCGAGAATTGTGGAGAAGCTGATCCCTACTACTCCAAGCCCAGCTGAACAAGTGCTCTCAGTCCTTCCTATTGTTGGGATGGGTGGACTCGGGAAGACTACTCTAGCCAGGAAAGTGTTTGGCGATGAGCAGATAATATCTCATTTCGGAGGTAATCGTGTTTGGGTGCATGTTCCTCGAAATTTTGATGTCGTCGTTCTTCTGAAAAAAATTCTTACATCAATGGAAATAAAAAATGTTGAACATGGAAATAGAGAAGCTCTTCTGAAAATGCTTCAAAAACATTTGGGAACTAAAAGATATCTGCTTGTCCTTGACGACGTTTGGGACGAGGAGAGGGACAAGTGGGATAGCTTTGTGAATTCCTTGTCGGGAATTAGTTCTGCCACCGGAAATTGCATGATTGTTACTACGAGACTCCAAGTGGTTGCTTACACTGTGAAAACAGGTGAGATTCATAAGTTAAAAGTCTTATCATATGATGATTGTTGGTCCATTATCAAAGCCAAAGCTTTTATCAATTCCGGATATATTCCTATGGAGTTTGAGACAGTGGGGAGAAATATTGCAGAAAGGTGTCGGGGTTTGCCACTGGCGGCGAAAGTAATTGGGGGATTGTTGCGCGATAAGTCAAAAGATGAATGGCAGGAAATTGAAAATAATTGGCTTTCAGATTTTGGAGATGATCAAAATACTATCTCCAAGATATTAAAGCTCAGTTTTGATCATTTGTTGTCGCCATTGCTGAAGAAGTGTTTTGCATATTGTTCGATATTTCATAAAGGATATCGGATCGAAAAGGAACGACTGATTGAGCTTTGGATGGCAGAAGGATTTCTTCAAACTGAGACCACCGGCAGTAAATTTTTCAAACTTCTTCTGCAGAACGCATTATTGCAATTTGTAGAAAGAGATGATTATGGCAATGTCACACATTGCAACATGCGCGGCCTTGTGCATGATCTAGCGTTTTCCGTTTTGTGTGAAAATGATAATGTCACAGATGGTGTTTGTCAAAGACGGTACATTGGCTACGAATCCAGTGGAGATGGATTGTTATCTATCCCGAAAGGACAAGAACAATATGTGCGGACATTATTCTTCAGTGGTAAAGTTTCAGATATCAGGTTCTCAGATTTCAAAAGCCTGCATACTTTAACTTTGTTGGGTGAAGATATTGATGAGTTACCAGATTCAATCGGGGAGCTCAAACATTTAAGATATCTAGATATATCGGAAACCAGGATTAAATATTTGCCAGACTCGATGGGTGAACTATACCACTTGCAGACATTAAGAGAAGAGATGAGTAATTTGGAAAAGCTGCCAGATTCCTTGAGCTGCTTAATTAGCTTAAGGCATCTTCACATATCCTATTATACAACATTGCCTCCTGAGATAGGAAAATTAACTTCTCTTCAAACACTGCCATACTTTCATGTAGGCGGAGAGAAGGGTTGTGGAATTTCTGAGCTTGGATGTTTGAAAAATCTCAAAGGTAAATTAGAGATTCGTAATCTTGAACAGGTGCGTGATATAAATGAGTCAAAGAGGGCAGATTTACTTGGAAAGCCAGGCATATGCGAGTTAAGGCTTGTGTGGGGTTTATACCGAGAAAGTGATGGTGGAAATGACGATAGTGTGTTGGAAGGCCTCCAACCACACCCCAATTTGAAGGGTTTAGAGATTAGTCGATTCAAAGGCAAAAGTCTGCCACTGTGGGAAGGACTAAACAATCTGATGAAGATTAAACTAGAAGATTGCAGTGAATGTGAAGAACTCCCTATGCTAGGGCACTTGCCACGTCTGAAGTCACTTTGCTTGAATGGTTTGACCAATGTGAAGTCCATAAGATCTTCATTCTATGGAAATATTGACCCAAGTGTTATTGTGTTTCCTGCGCTTGAAAGGCTCGAGTTGTTATACATGCCAAACTTGAAGGAGTGGGATGAAGTGTATGAAGTGGTGGTATTTCCACGCCTTGAGTACTTGAAGGTTGAAGGATGCTGGCAATTGATGAGTGCTCCAAGTCACTTCCCATGCCTTCAAGAACTGGAGATTGATGGGATGGAGAGCAGCTTAGCTTTGGAAAATATATGCGGAATCAAGTTAACCACACTCACACGTCTCATAATTAACGGAGTAGAAGGCTTGGAGTGTCTCCCAGATGGGCTATTCTCTAACAATCATAATCTCACGACGCTGCAGATACTATTTTGTCCAAAGATGACGCATCTAGTTCCGTGCTTGGGAGGTGGCGGGGCCCCTTCTCTTCTTAGGGAGTTGGTGATATATAACTGTAAGAGTTTGAGAGAATTACCAGAAGATCTACACAGCCTCAATTCTCTTGAGGTATTAGAGATAAGCGATTGCCCGAAACTGAAGTCAATACCATATCCAATTAGTAGCGGAGGAGGACAACAACAGGGCTTCATTTCACTTCGCGAGTTAGAGATTTGGGATTGCAGAGGGCTGACCAATTTGCCAATTGAAATGGTAGAGTCACTGGAGACTTTGAGAGTGGATGGGTTAAGCAGCATAACGAATTTGGGCATGGTTATTGGGAACGGTCACAGAATGACTCGTCTCAGAGAATTAGAAATTATCGAAGTCCCCAAATTCAGTAGTAAGGATATAATTGGCTCTCCCAGCACCAACTACAGCTTGCAAACTTTGGAGATGAGTCCATCATCATCATCATCGTCATGGAATAATGTTTCCTTCAACGAGGTTGTTGATGCTGTGTTGCTGCAATCAATCTCTCTTCGCCGCTTAACATTGACAGGGATGGAGCATTGGGACAGTCTTCCAGATCAGCTTCAACATCTCACTTCTCTCGAGGATTTATATCTACGTGATTTTGGGATAGAAGCATTGCCTGAGTGGTTTGGGAACCTCTCATCTCTCAAGAGATTATATTTATTGAATTGCAAAAAGTTAAGGCTTCTGCCCTCCAAACAAGTAATGCAACGTCTCTCCAAATTAACTTATTTATGGATTAGTGGATGGCCGCTCCTATTATTAAAGGAGAAGAAGAGAAGCAATAATAATAATTATTATTATGAACTTCCACAAATTGTTGATTCCGAGTGGCCTAAGATTTCCCATATCCCTGACGTCTATGTGGATGGCCATTGGATTTCATCTGATCGCCATTAAATGTAAGTGTATCATCTTCAGTACTGTCAACATTCATACTGTTATTCTCGGTACTTTTTATTTTCTTTCTTTACTTTTGAGTCGTTTTGTTTCAAGTGAATTTTATAGATGTTTTTTTTTTGTTGTTGAGAGTCTACTACTATAAATGATGCAGCGTCAAAGTGATGTGAATTGCTCAAGTTCACCTCTGCTTTTGTCACACGCTTAGCTAAGATTAATTCCTTTTCTAGAGACTCGACTTTCCGAGTCTCTTTATCCAAATATTTGAATATCCTAGTTAAATTTTGCTTAAGAAATCCAATTTGATCTATCCTATTGTTTGTATGGGAACCAGAGAAGAAGGTAGAGTTATGAACTTTCGAATTACTTGGGATGCTTCATTTGGGGAAGGCCAAATTACTGACCGGGTCCCATCTCCATTAATGACAACGCCACAGGCATCTAGGTCACACCAAGTTTTCAATTAATCCAGTTTTTTCAATAAACCTGTCCCATTTTAAATGTTTCACATCGTGTGCGTTCATCAGCAATTAACTCATATTTTATCTTTGATCGAACCATGGTACAATTCTTTAAAGCTGCAAAAAGCAATGAAGAAAGTAAAGTTTATCTAAAAATTATAAATAAATAACAAGAAAGAAAAAACTGATGCATAATAAGGAAATTGGTCATATATGTATACACACACACACACACATATACATATATATGATTTAGCACCTTCTTATCACGGTGTTGCACGTATGGTTTCCAGACGTGTTTGCTCTCCCATGAATGCTCAGCGCAGTCCTTTGAGTTGGTTTCAGACTTTTTCTGCACAATAGATAATTAACCATACATAAAATAGATAAACCAAAGAATTACAATTTTTTTTTTATCTTTTTTAAAAAAGTTAAGTAAATAATTACCCGAAATTTGGCTGAGGAAAATTTATCAGAGTAACGCTCCCAATACAATTAATCTTGTACATTTGGGGAACAATCTTTTTCGCAGCCCCTACTCTAGAGAAAATCATCAAACACCAAATGTGCCCATGTATATGCCACAGTTCTATATTGTGTATTCAAAATAAAGACAAAACAAAACTTGATCGCTACTAGCCCATGTTTTTTAATTTACGTCATGACAGTAGTTAGTTGGTTTCTAATTAGAGGTTGGGGCTATAGACTCTTGCTTGGGAGTGTACTCCTCACTGAGTTCATTGAACTCCTCCAGCGCCATCACTTCAACCCAATGCCTGCGCGCCTCAGCTCAAACATTCTCTCTTTGTGAATGTTTTTATCAGCCTCTCCCTTTTGTTCACAAGCTCCTCCATCTCTTTGTCTTGCACCTTTATGAACTCATCAGCCCTAAAAATAAAAATCACCAATGTGTCAAAAAACAACAGCAACAACTGTATTTGTGCTTACAAATCAATTTATCAAAAGTATGAATCACAAAAGGATGAAAGCCGATGTTGCAGTTCACAGGCAATTTAGATGGATTCTCATGCGGTGGCTGTGCTACAAATGCTGACATTGTGTATACCTGCAATTGTGATGCAAACAAATGTAAATAACATGATTAAATAACAAGACAATATGAACTTAGATTCATCAGTTAATTAAGTAATCTTGTACATGAGATGAAACATTTAAGCATCTAAGTCAGAAGTTAACTTCTGCATCGAGATTTGATTGATCCTGTAACTAATAATTTTTCTGACCGGCGGTTTAACAAACATGAGATATTGCAGGATCGTGCACTTTAGTAGTACTAGGAAAGTGCACGTGCATTGCACGAGATGCCTATGATTTTTATAATTTAACTATGTACGTGCATGCTTTGTTATTCTTCATTTACATAAACATTCGATATGATGAGCGGACACTCTATTTTTGATCCGTAGGTGAATCGGACACTCCATGGACGCAGACACTCCCGACACGTGTCCTGTTCTTTCTTCTTCTTTTTATTGAATATTTGACAGGAGACACGGCTCGGACACACCTAGGACACGGCCCGGACACGTTTTTTCATTTTTTATCATTTTTCATTTTACTCGGTTTCATCACAGGAGAATGCATTAGATTCTAAGTTCCTTTTTTTTTTAATACATTTAAGTCCGACTTTTCTTCTTCTTCTTCTTTTTTTTTTTTTGAGGCCGACTTCTTCAGAATTATCTTCTTTATGAGATTGCTAAATTGTCAGTCGACGCATTAAATCATAATGTTTATCTCATCTTTTTTGATATTCTTTCAAATATTTTTCTTTTCTTCCCATAAACCTCCAAGGATGTCTCACTGCTTGTTTGCAAAGTCCATCAGAGATGGCAACTTTTCGATTATCAAATGTAATAAGTTAAGCACTTTTGGTTAATCAGTTGATTTAACATCAACTATTATTATTTACATCACCTATCACATTGAGATCCCATCTTAATCTTGATTTTTATTTTACATAAATTAATATTCATTATTAACAAAGAAAATAAGAAAAAGTGACATGCTTATTTTATTAAGGAATGGACTTTTTCATAAAATCAAAAAGAAATAAACCTATGCAAATAAAAAACATGAAGTTAATTGCATGGTTAGCAGAGGATGAAAACACACCATGAAAATAGAGATCGATAATACAGATATGTCCTGAGCAAGTTATCATCACCACTAATAACATAGGGTAGTCATACTCGACCTTCAGATGTAATATCCAATGCTATGTTCATTTTGATTGTATTGCATATTCATTAGTTTTTGAAAAATATAGCTCTCTCAATTTCAAATTCACAAGTAACACCTGTCAATCACATCCCTTCCCACACAACATGCATTTGCACCTTGGAGATTCGCTAAGCTCATAGTGACTCGTGGAAAGTACTTCAACGCCTTTGTTATCTTGCAAAATAATCTTACTCTTCTAAACTTTCCAATTGTCAAATAAACCTCTCTTCAAGATCTTTGTGAAAATAAAATTTTAATTATTTTCAGTAACTTTCCATAAATTTTCATCATATATAACACATATAATTAACACATATAACTGACACATATCATCATATATAACTGGTAAGAATGATAGATATTTGTCGGGACCCTAAAATGAAAAAATAAATAAAAAAAATAAAAAATTAAACCTTAAAATGAAAACTTAAAACCCTAAAACTAAACACTAAAATGTAAAACTATTCCAACAAATGAAAAAGTAAACCATGAATTCTAAATTTTTGTCACATATCATCACATATAACTACCATATATCATCACGTATAACTGTCACGTATCATCACGTATATAACTGAATGATAACAAGTTTTTACAAGGTGCACCCAGGTGCATGTAATAAATTGTCATTATCTATATTACTACTATGTATTAAAATATTATGTGTTTATCACAACCAGAGGGGTATTTCACCTGAAGGCAAAAAAAAAGAAACTTTTATATGAGTTCGTCTACAAACGATCAGATATTTCTACCCCTCTCATCGCAACATGATCACGATCTATATATTTTTTTAAATTTAGTTAATACAAACAAACGTAAGCACCAAAATCTCCAAAATGCCCATGCAAAAAGTTATTTTTATTTTTGGCAACACCTCAGCATAAAAGTATTGAAAAAACACAGAAACTACTCAATAGGGTGTTAACAACCACAAAGTTTGAGGACAAAAACCTCTGTTTTGTGACATAGTTTTTGGACATCAGAGCCGTTCCAATGCAACTAAAACCTCGTCCATCCGCGGTCTTTGTTTTGGATCCGGGCTTAGACACTGCAGAGCAATGTTAGCAACAGCATACACTTTCTTACTTGAATATTGGCCCTCTAATCTGGGGTCCATAACCCGCGACACTTGTCTCTTTTTACGCAAATATGGTTTTGCCCAATCTGTTAGATTCTGCACATTACCGACTTGACGCCCTGATAGCAATTCCAGCACGACAACCCCAAAACTATACACTTCGCATTTTGTTGTTAAAAAACCTGTTCATAAATATGAATCTCAGTACGCGCAATGACAACTATGAAAAGTATGCATAAGTATTTCGAGTCCAAATTAGAACCTGTGGCGACATATTCAGGTGCAACATAACCATATGTACCCATGACTCGAGTTGATTCATCAGTCATATCTTTAGCCAAACCAAAGTCACACAACTTTGCATTATATTCCTGTATCCCAATATTAAAAAAGGCGCATAACAAAACTTGAATTCCCGGGTTTTATTAGTAAACAATAGAAAGTACCAATGTTAGCAAAACACACACACCCCATCCAAAAGCATGTTGGCAGTCTTGAAATCCCGGTGTATGACCGGTTTGTCCTTGCCGTGCAAGAAAGATAGTGCTCTAGCAGCATCTATAGCCACTTTGATTCTCGTCGCCCAAGAAAGTGTTTGATGCCCTCCTATGTTAGTACAACATCAACATTAATGAAGGGTTTAATTCGGATCCACAATAAGAATCACATTGTTTAAGTCACAACAAGTAGCGCATAGTACAAATCCTCCTTCATAAAGACAACAATATCATAAGTCAATATGTGCAATAAACCGTGCAAAAATTTACTTCCAAACAGGTGATTGTCCAAGCTTCCTTTGGGCATGAACTCATGCACCAAAATCATGTTATCTTGCTCGAAGCAATACCCGACAAGTTTAATCAAGTTGGGATGATGAAGTTGACTCAAGTAATGAATTTCCTTCTGCAAAAGTTTTTTGGTTGGTCAAATGATCCCCAATTCAAAACTAAGCACAAGGAAATAATTATTAGGGAAATAAAAAACCTACCAACACCTTTTCATGCCCGTGATTATTTTCTCGATTCCAAAATTTGACAGCAACCGGCATTCCATATCCAGGCTTAGAAGCAATTAGAGTTTGTAAAATTAGAAGGTCTATGATTTTAAAAATAGGTCTCAATTTTACAATGTTGTTAATCAATGTTAACAACACCAGTTAACAACATTGACTAGAGTAACAGAAAATTATGCAGTGGAATTTAAAATACGATAACACGATTAAACAAATTCAGTTCACAAGTAAATACTTGTGAACTTGGGTGTACAAACCCGAAAACTATATTACTTTTCACTTCACGTTCAATACACAATATAAAGTAATATATGAAAACCAAATATCAAGAAACTTGATACTAAATACTTGTTGCTGGAATGGCAAGATCTTCTTCGTCGGTCACGCAACTTCAAAGATCTTGTTTATCACGATCGTTGGCTCCAAGTAGTACGTCGTGTTTTTCCTTCCTTGCTTTGCCGTGCGTCGTGTTCTTGCGTCTTGCGTGCACTAGAAATCCCGTGCGTAAAGACTCTAAAAAAAGTCGTAAACCAAGTGTAGGAATACTTGTGTTTTAAATAGACAACTAAGAATCCTAAACTTGGTAAAATCTTAAAAACAAATCCTAAACATAATTTAGTAATAATTAAAGTCTTGTGCATAAATTAGGAAACATAAAATTGTCCTAAATCTAGTTCCCTAATTTATTTTGTGCCCAAGAAAGGCAAATAACAAAATAGGAATTATTGCCAAGAATAAATTCCTCAACAATCTCCCCCTTTTGCCTTTTTGGACAAAACACTAAGACGCAAATACAAAAGAAAATACTAACTCCCCCTAAATAAAACACCCAATGTTGTTAACATGCAAACCAACATTACAAAATATCATTGTTCTCACAAAACAGTTTTCTCAAAACAAACAGAGTAAAGGAACTCAATGACTTCGAATTCTCTTCGATCGTCGAGAAGATGTCGAAGTTCCTTCACCACTCTTCTTCTCCTTCAATTTCAGCATTTTCTTCAAGCCTTGTTGCGCGCCCGTATTCGCTTACGCCTCCTCTCTTGAGCAAGGCTCGCCAAGGTTTCGGCGGCAACAGCATCTTCAGCATCAGCAGCAGCATTCTCAGATCCGGCAACATCAGCATCCTCATCATCTTCTCCAGCAAAACCCCCTCCCCCTACGTCCGCGTCACTCTCTCCTCCTTTTTGACCAGAAAGGGAAAGGGCCTCCAACAACGAGCAACGAAGTGCCTGCAGTTTAAAAATCTGCAAATCTATGGAAGCAACATGCGCACGCAGGAGCTGCGCAGAAATACGAACCATGTTGGAATCGTCCGTCTTAACATCACTAGCAACATCGGCAGGAGCAGGAGCTTGCCAAGGCAAATCGAGCACCCTTGCACCAGTAGTGTGTTGGCCTCGAAAAGCGAACCAATCCGCATCCCCAGTGAGCACATCATCTGGGTGAAGCGTCAGACCTTGGCTCTTCAACAGCCTGAAAATAAGAGAAGGAAAACACAGCGAGGCAGCCGACCTTGATGTGGCAAACTTAGTCACGATATCAAAAATATGGTGGCCGAAACTAAACTTAACTCCCTTCCCTAACTTGAACAAAAACTGGGCCTGAGGCCGAGTAACAACTGTAGTGTTCCTGGAAGGGACCCAATTGCAAAGAGCCACCTTATGCATAATAGAATACAAGGACGAGAGCCTAGTGCTTGGTAACTGCTCAAACCATGAATGGACCATCCCACCCGACAGAAAAGACACAACCTCATCCATGTCATCCACAGAAAAATTACCCCGGTGCGTAGTAGTGCCAAATAAATCATCAATAAGGTCAAGGGTAAAGGCAAACACTTTTTCTCGCAGAAAAATCTTCCCATAGTTCACAGAACTTAAATCGACAATAGATGGCAGCATATTGGCATAAAACTCAAGAATGATATCCCTAACAAATGGAATGGCGTTAAAGATTGTGGAATACATACCATGGAAGCGAAGATAGGCTATCAGATTGTGGCGCTCGAATAGGTCAAACGGCACTTTTCTTTCAGCGATCATGTGGCGAGATTGAGATCAAAAAGCTCAGCAGCCTCAGCGGTTAAAAACTTCTCGGAGAAGGGCTCCATGTCCTCAATTTCTGGCGAAGGAGTATCAGTGCCAGCGGAGGACTGGGAATGATCACAGGCAGCCAAGGAGGACTGCGCGGGGGAATGCGATGGAACAGGAACAGACGCAGTTCGGGCGGACGAGACAGACTGGGAGCGACTCAATGTTGGTAAGGGACTACCAACATGACTATCAACATCGTACTGTGCAGCTGCCTTCTTTTTCTTCTTGTCCTTCTTGAAAGCAGCAAGAACATCTTTCAAGGGCAAATCCATAGAAGAGTCAGGGGAATGTTCAAAAAGGCCTGTATCAAACTCAGGCGAAGCAGCAGG
>BMAC01000933.1:201320-222661 GCA_014905375.1 Phtheirospermum japonicum
GTCAGCTAGCTGATTATCAGTTCCAATATGTTCAAGGCTAACAATCTTCCTCTCAACTAAGTCTCGAATAAAGTGGTACCTTATGTCAATGTGTTTGATTCGAGAATGCTGTACTGGATTTTTGGAGATGTCAATGGCACTGGAATTATCACACAACACCGTCAAGATACTACTGTGCAGACCGTAGTCTTCAATCATTTGGTTCATTCACAGTAATTGTGTGCACGCACTTCCAGCTGCAATGTACTTGGCTTCAGCTGTAGAAAGAAAAATACAATTTTGTTTTTTGCTGTACCAAGAAATTAGATTATTACCCAGAAAAAAACATCCTCCAGTAGTACTCTTCCTATCTACTACATCCCCAGCCCAATCCGAATCAGTGAATCCTAAAAGTTCAGTACCAGTATCCTTCGTACACCACATACCTAGTTCAGTTGTACCAGCAATGTACTAATAATTCTTTTAACCGCTTTCAAGTGTGACTCTTTTGGATTAGACTGATACCTAGCACATAAGCACACACTATACATAATATCAGGTCTACTTTCTGTCAAGTTCAACAAACTTCCTATGATACTCCTGTACATGGTGTTATCAACACCCTTACCAACATCGTCTCTGGTCAGCTTTACAGTTTTCCCCAGCGGTGTTTTCTTAACAGATTCACCCTCTAACCCAAACTTTTTGACTAAGTTCTTTGCATATTTAGTCTGAAAAAGGAAAATACCGTCATCAAGCTGTTTAATTTGTAAACCAAGGAAGTACGAGAGGTTACCTTCCATGCTCATTTCGAACGTATCAGACATTCGAGTGACAAACTCCTTGACCATCTGCTCGTTAGTGGATCCAAAAATAATATCGTCTACATAGATTTGGACAATCAAGATGTGTTTGTTGGATTTAAGAAGAAACAAAGTTTTATCGACTTCCCCTCGTCTAAAATTCAAATAAAGTAAGTGTTGAGTTAGCCTTTCATACTAAGTTCTAGGAGCTTGTTTTAAATCATACAGTGCCTTTTTCAATTTTAAAACAAAATCAGGTTTTTGAGGATTCACAAATCCTTTAGGTTGTTCAACATATACTTCTTCACTTAAAATCCCATTCAAAAACGCACTCTTAATGTCCATTTGATGTAGCGAAATTTTCATATGACAAGCAACAGAAAGTAATAATCTTACCGACTCAATTCGAGCAACAGGGACAAAAGTCTCATCAAAATCAATACCTTCAATTTGCGTATACCCTTGTGCAACAAGTCGAGCTTTATTTCTCATAATGTTGCCTGCTTCATCAGTTTTGTTCTTGAATATCCACTTGGTCCCTGTTACATGAGCATTCTCTGGCCGTGGAACAAGATCCCACACGTCATTCTTGGAGAATTGGTCCAGCTCCTCTTGCATGGCCCGAATCCAGAACTCATCCTTGAATGCATCCTCCACGCGCTTGGGCTCTATTTTAGAAAGGTACAAAGACTCACGAATTTTAGAACAATTAGTAGACAAACAAACATACCTAACCATTTCCTTGAAATTTATTTGTCGATGTCTTGTACTCCTTTCGTCCATATCACCAATGATTTGGCCCACAGGGTGGTTTTTCTAAATTCTGGATGGAATATCCCTCTGATGAAGATCAATGGGATCTGCTGGATCTTCTTCCTCCGAATCAGAGTCAGATTCTGCAATTTGGCTCGATGTTGGTATCCCAGTATCAACATGGTTATCAACATCACTTAAGTTTCTGAGTTCAGCGTCCGAATCTTTGTTTTCAATACCTGCACCATCAACTGAAGTAGGAGTAACACTGTCCTGAGGGTTTTCACTACTACAAAACATGGATTTCACGTCGGTTTTTTAACGTCGGTTTTATAAAAACCGACGTAAAATATTTTTGACGTCGGTTTATATATAAACCGACGTGATATGTGACATATTTACGTCGGTTATTTCAAAACAGACGTGATATAAAGTATATCACGTCGATTTTTAATAACCGACGTGAAAAATTATATTAAAAARAAAATAGTTAATACAATAAATAAACCCTGCCCCCGTCAATTATATTTTACTCTTGCCTCTCTCTACCTTGCTCGTTTTTTCATTTCTTGGYRAAATCTGCTCTCCTCGCCTTGAAGATCATCATCTCCTTCCTTCTTCCACCGCCGCCTTGAGCGGCGGCCACCTCCACCGGACCCATGACTCAACCACAGGCCCACACATTCACCCGCTACTCTAAAACCCATTCTCGCCCCAATTCCCCATTTACCAATCTCAGTCGTGTCTCCTCCCCCATTTCTCCACCCTCCGATCTTACTCTCGTGCCCAAAATACAAATTCGAATTAATCCCCTCGCAGGTTGGGTCCCTCTCTCTCTACATGTTTCCCGCATTCGCATTTCGAACTATGATTTATAATTACAGTGACCTAGGGTTTGGTTGAATTTGTCAGGTTTTTTGCAATCCGATGGCGGATGCCCAGTCATCGCAGAGGGCTCCGAGGAGGAGACGATGGTGGCAGCTACGAAAGTGGAGGCGACCAGAGCCCACGCTCCAGGGTCCATGAGCAGGGTAGGCGACCAGATTGTGTCACTCTTGAATTGTAATAAGYTGAGATTTGGTACATTTGGTGAAATTAAGTTTGTTTAACTTCATTACCCAACTCATTTTCGGTTCTTGAGATATCAGTGCTTGTATAGGTTCTAAATTATTTGCATATTTCGGTTTTGCTCTAAGTTTTCTAGGAAATGATATGTGAAGATAACAATATATAGCACATATATCATGTTCCAACAGACGAGCGGCGGTAATGGCGGCGGCGGCGACGGTGGAGTATTAGGCGGCGGCGGCGGCGGCGCCTACAGCAATGGCTACCACCACGGCGGGGACGGTCAAGTGACCGGACCTCGGCCCCGGAGGGGCAGGCCCGGCAGGTCACGTGACCATGGCGGCGGCCCCGATCCTAGGGTTCCGCCGCAACAGCAACAGGAGAAAGAGAAAGGTTCCTCTCCTTGCACGAATTACGATGTGGCTTATTTTCACTCGTACGCTCACCTAGGCATTCACAAAGAGATGATCAAGGTAATCTGGCTCTTGTCTACTCATAAATAGTTTGTGTTACTGTTTTTCTTTTTAAATTTTTTTGAAATTAGTTTCAATAAAGTTTGAATATTGAGTATTGGGGGCTTATTGGGATTTCTTAATTGGGTTTTTGGATTGGTTTCAGATGAAATTATGCATGCACTAAAGTTTTGTAATGTTGGAAAGGAAGGAGAATGTTTAGAAAATCAAATTATGTTGATTTGTTTTTCTTTTTTCATCAACTTTAAGAACTAAAATTGTGCTTGATTTGATAATCGAGTGGATAATATTCTGAATTGAATATCATGTGATTGAGTTCGAACTTATGTTTGCTGGAATAATATATGCTATATTTCACATGAATGCAAAATTTCATGTTTCATTATACATGAACTTGTTGAACTTCTTTAGCCCTACATTTCGATTTATAAAAGATAATTTATCCTCTTTATAATCATTTCCAACTCTTGGTCGAACTTACGGCTTAGATGAACCTGATCAATTAAATATAGGTAAAGTTGATTATTTTAATAAAGTATATTTTACTCGATACTTGGTTAATAAGTCCGGAACTAATAAAATGTGGAAAGATTCCAGTGCATTTCTATTTTCAGTGACATCTTCATTAAAGTTCAATATTGCAGCTTATTATGCAAATGCGTGAGATTTTTGTTCTTCCTAATAACAATAAGCAGACAATTAATATGCCTGCACAAATAATTTAGCCAACAACAGAAGCAAATCATCAACCTTGTCCTTTCTTTTTGTTTCCATCCTGGGTTCAGATTTAACATTGATTTTTTCCCCTTTCAGAACACAATTATGATGTTTTTGATCTATTTTGTACTGTTTGAAACCTTGTTCTATATCAATACTGAAATATTTTATCTAGATCGTGAGTTTTGAAACTTCATATGAACATGTGTTTGTTCTGTGCAGGATCGCGTGCGTACGGAAACTTACAGGAATGCGATTTTGCAGCACCAAGAACAAATTGCGGGAAAAGTGAGCATTTGATAGACTGTCCATAATTAAATTTGGTTCTGTAAATACACTATGTATGACAGGTTTTAATCCCTTTAAGCCTTATATTATACATGTTGAAGATCTCACTTGATATTATTCACTGTTAGATTAAGAAAAAAAATGAAGAATATAATGTCTTCTTGACCTAATTACTATGGTGCTCCTCTTCAATGCCATTAATCTCAAAATTGTCAGATTTTGTTTCGAGTCTTTTTTCGTGATTAGCTAATTTTGCCTCTCCTTGGTTATTGTATTTCAGGTTGTAGTTGATGTTGGTTGTGGCACTGGCATACTCTCTATATTTTGTGCCCAGGCTGGGGCCAAGCGGGTAAGATGCTCTTATAGTTCACTAGTTTTTAGGGAATGTGGCTTGGATGTGCCTTTGAGGGAATGTTTTTAAACTCTAAAAAACAAGTGCTTTGGGCTTTTAGCTGGGAAATAGTATTTTTGGGTGTTTGCAAAATCTTAAAGTTAGGGGTGGGGTGCCTTTTATTTTAGAAAAGTGCTTCTATAAATATTTTTTTAATTAAAATTAAATTTTCTTTTGCATTTACATCCTCAATTCCTTGACCATTATTCATAATAAAAGGGTAAGTTTCTAATTATATTCAAAGTCTTATTTTCAAAGTACTTTTTTCCCAAACAATCCCAACTTTTGCTTTTTTTAGCTTTTAATTTCTATTTGCAAACATTCCTTGCTTGCGCTTCCCAACTATTTATACTTTTCATACAATAAAACACGTCTCAAAAAAAGCAATAGAGTTTGCAAACACTCCCTTATTATACATATCGTTTTTCTATTAGAAAGAATTATATTTTCTAATTGGGTTATAATTGTCCTTTTCCCCTGATTGTTGAATTTAATGTGTTTTGGAATCACATTCAATATAGGTTGAACACAAAAAATTGTGATTGAAATAGCTTCTTCTTCTTTTCGCTTTCTTGATTTTTTGTTTTGCTACTAGGTGTATGCAGATTTGTTTGCTACTAGGTGCAGTCCAGTGATATTGCAGTACAGGTGCATCTTTTAGCTTGCTACTAGGTGTATGCAGTGGATGCCAGTGATATTGCAGTACAGGTGGCATCTTTCAAATAATGTCAATATTGTTCTGATCAATGTAAAAATATCTTGTCAGCGCAAATGAAGTAGTCAAGGCTAACAACTTATCTGACACAATCATTGTATTGCATGGGCGAGTTGAGGTAGGCCACTTTACTAAAACATATTAGCTCTCCTTCAAGATTATTTTTTTTTACTTTAAATTTTTCTAACATTTAATTATTGAAAGAAAATATATTTGGCCCTTGATTTTGCCAGCATTATTTCTTGTAAACTGATTTTTTTTTTCACAATTGAATTAACTATATAATCTGTATCAGATTATTTGAGTTTGATCATGAAAGTTGACACTAATTTAAGGTAAAGAGGAAAAGGAAATCTCAACGGCACATATTTACTTATTACAGCAATTATATTACTCCCTCAGTCCCAAAAATATTGCATATTTTCACTTTCACAAATATTAAGAAAAAGTAGTTAATTGTCCGAACTGTGAATCTAAAGGAGATATTCTTTGCACCCACTTGCTCTGGATCGGGCTTATATGTGGAGTCTATCTTGGAGAGTCGAGGAATCATTGTAAAAGTTCGTTGCTTAGGTAAAAAAAAAATTATTCGATTATCAATCACACCACATCCCTATATATTACCTTTCTTTTTTTTTTCTTTTTTTCCACCTTTCATTAAATTTTATTACTTTGCGATTGAAAAAGATGGGTTTGTTCTTAGATGGCTGAATTAAGTGTTTAAAATAGTGGGTGTCATTAGGAAAATAGTTTTAATGTTATGATCTAGATTTTTTTGTGTTACATCCCACTATTGGTTTTTATCATTAGCTTTTATTAATATGTGAATTTCTCAAAAGATTGTAAGTGACTTTGAGTTATGAGATAACAGATAGGGGTTTTGTTTAGTTGAGCTGAGAATTAGAATCTAATGATGATATTAAGAATCTTGATGCCTCTTGCTTTTACCTCGCAGGTTGTGGTGGAACTGGTTATACTATGTGTTCCGAGTGTGGTGGCAGGGGACACATTTGACGTGCCTGGTATACGAGGTTCGCCCTATTAAGGTTTGCATTAACAAATATGAAGAGTTACTTATAATTTTGAAAGTTATATGTTTTTTTTTTACTTTGAAATAGACTAAAGTTAAAGGTACTTTTGTAACTAACCCATATTTGTACTATATGAATGTTTATCACATTAGAAAAGAAGGTTGGAAATGTATTTCTGATCTGTTCTATCTCAGATATTAATCAATAAGTTGCGGAATTGTAAGTTTTGAGAAACAAGTTGCACTGGCATAATTTCTACATTAAATTTTCCATAGGGCTTTGTATAAAATTTTAGTGTCTAACAGAGTAATATATGGGTGGTTCCACTTGTTTGTCTACCACTGCGATTCTTGTTCACAAGGATCTTATGTGCTGCCATATTTTTGTAAGTCTGATAAGGCAGGAAAATTGCTTGCTGAAGTATTATTGAAGGGGCTGCAAGGGCAAAGGTAGATACCAACTTAGAAAACAAATTGTGAAAATAAGTGTTATTCAATTACATTCCAAAATGTTGAAATTCTGCGGAACTTCTATTTTTCACTCCATGAATTTTACGTGGTTTTGGTCTGACAGATTTCATCCTTCTGTTATGTCGTGGAACGATTACTTTGTCAGAGGTAGAAGAAAATTCTTTGGGCCCCATTTAATTATAATAATCTATACATTACTGATCTTATGCGTAATAACCATCTTAATAATAGGCTGCTCAAGTTTTAGCGACTGAGTTTTGTCTGTTATTATCAAGCCACTCATATTTTTAGATGTTTTTGTTTATGTTTCATATTGGTATAATTTAAATTGTACATCAGGCCAAACTCTTTTTTTTTTTTACTTTTTTTTGTCGCGTAAACGGACGAGTCAATATTTTTACCAAAGCACGCACTATCATTCCTTTTCATTCTACTTTTTATTTATTGAAATTTGCTAGTATCATTAACTTCTTCTGACAACTAATGCTACAGATTGCCTTTCACAATTGTACCAACGACTCTCAGCACCGCAATGGATCTAAGCAATGCGTCTCTGGTTTTCATCTCCGTAACATTTGCCACTATGGTTGGACTTTTTTCTTTTCTTTCTTTCTTTATTTTTTTTTTTTAAATTTCATCACATGTATTATAGCTAATGCTTCTTCAGATAATGAACTCATATTATCTTTATATTTACAGTGTAAATCGGCGTCTCCAATATTTCTCCTTTTTGCCTTCGCGTTCAGGTAGTTTATTTAAAACTCAAATAGGTCAATCGTGAATGTGCAGACAAACTTTACAAATATGAAAGATCATTTAAGGATTTAGACTATGTATAAATTATACCCTTGCCTTATATGGCCACTGGAGTTATTCTTGCTGGTGTCCTCTTTTGTCTCAGAATCCCTCCAGGTATAATAATAATAATAATAATAATAATAATAATCTTACCACGATGAGGGGAATTACGGAGAAAGCTGTTAATGATATATACATGCATATAATAAATATTTTTTAAATGAATAAATGAAAAGGAAAGGAAGGAAAGAAGAGAAAACGGGGTAACTATATGTATGCAAGTCGAAATACAACAGACCTAGTCGTGTGCGAACGCCCGGTCACGGCCAAAGTCTTGGCTTTGTTGGGTTAAAATCGAGATGATGATTTCCCTTTCTTTCTACTTATTGGCAAATAGACTTGGTTTAATTATTTTTTGATATGTTTAAAAATATTTTATAATTAATTGCAGATACTTGGTGATAGCGAATCATTTCCTCAAGAGAGAATCGAGGAAATTCAAGCTCAATGGTCGAGATATTTTCTTGAAACTCAAAATAAATGAGTTTTCTGTAAGGTTTTAATTATATACTTGTGTTTGTTTGATAACTAGAATATGTGCAATTTATGAGTTCACTTTGATTTGGCATGGGGAATTCGAACTATGGATTAGACCCTATAGATTTGTGTCGCCTTGTATTAGACTTTTAGAAACTTTTAGAACATATCGATGATGTTGGTTGTTTGATGTATTCAACTTTTTAGAAACATATTGATGATAATGGTTTTTTGATGTGAAATTGGGATTCATTTAATTTATTTTCATTTAATTGAAATTGTTTGATGTAAAAAATTGCTGTTGCAATTGTTAGACATATTTAACGTCGGTTTTTAACAGAAACCGACGTCCGACATTCGACGTCGGTTTTTTGGGAATTTCACGTCGGTTTTTTTGGCAATTTCACGTCGGTTTTGAAAACCGACGTCTTTAGCCACCGACGTGGAAAGTCACGTCGTTTTCTGAAAACCGACGTGACATTCCACGTCAGTTTTTCAGAAAACCGACGTGGAATCTCACGTCGGTTTTCAGAAAACGACGTGACTTTCCACGTCGGTGGCTAAGACGTCGGTTGCAAAACCGACGTGAAATGATGAAAATAACCGACGTGAAAAGCCAGTTTTGTAGTAGTGTTTGATCATAAACCAGATCATCATCCTCGACATGCTTGACTCCACTTGTTAGATCATCAAACTTGACATTCACTGACTCAAACATACTTCGTGTTCGAAGGTTAAATAACCTATATGCATGACTATTTTGAGAATAGCCCATAAAGATGCACTTATCACTCTTTGAGTCAAGTTTAGCAAGATGATTTCTGTCATTAAGCACATAGCAAACACATCCAAACACATGAAAATAGCTCAAGTTTGGTTTCTTCCCAACCAACAATTCGTAGGGAGTTGCACATGAACCTGGTCTAAAATAAGCCCTATTCGTGATATGACATGCGGTGTTCATTGCCTCAGCCCAAAATCTTTTAGTTATTCCATTAGAAATGAGCATAGTTCTAGTCATCTCCGCTAGAGTTCTATTCTTACGTTCAGCTATGCCATTTTGTTGAGGGGTAATTGGAGACGAAAATTCATGACTAATACCCTCAGAAGTGCAGTACTTTAGAAACGATGCGTTTTCAAATTCCTTTCCATGATCGGTTCTAATTCTACCAATTTTTACTTTAAATCTTACACATAGCTTCTTTGCAAGTTTTTTGAAAGCCTCACAAGTTTCAGATTTTTCTTTTAAAAACTCTACCCAAGTAAACCTAGAAAAATCATCAACAATCACAAAAACATACCTCTTACCACCAAGACTCTCGACCTCTAGTGGTCCCATGAGATCCATGTGAAGCAGTTCAAAGCAAGATGATGTAGTGAGACTTTGTTGGACTGGATGTGGCACCCTTACCTGTTTTCCCTTTTGGCATGCCTCGCACACCGGAATGATCTTGGTGTTGAGCTTGGGCAGTCCAGTCACAGCATCTTCCTTGGCCAACCTATCCATCATCTTGTAATTTACATGTCCAAGCTTTTGATGCCATAGTTCTGCATCACTAAATTGGGACAACCTGCAAAAAGTATCACTATGAATTTGGTAGCAATTATCTGAAGTTCTTTTACCAGTGAGAATACACGATCCATTCTCCTCATAAACTTCACATTTTTCTCGGTTGAATTTGACGCTGAACCCTCCGTCGCACAATTGACTTATGCTGATTAAATTTGCTGTAAGTCCTTCTACTAGCAGCACATTTTCCAATGTTACAACACCAGAAACATGGAGAGTCCCTTGGCCAACAATTTGGCCATTTGCTCCTCCTCCATACTTCACTTTTCCACCCTTAAATCTGACAATGTTGGAGAGCAATTCTTCTGAGCTTGTCATATGTTTCGAGCATCCACTATCAAAATACCAGGCTCCAGGGACTAAAGACTTCAAGGAGGTATGGATCATATTGCACTTGACGCTGTCTTTCTTGACCCACACTTATTTGTATCTGATGTTGGTATTGATGTTGGTAGCGTGGTTACCAACATTGGACTTGACAGGCATATTTGTTCTCTGAAAGTGTCTTCTTTCCCCAATGATCTTCCAAAAAAAGGGTCGAATGTGGCCTGGTTCTCCACAATGATGACACACGAAATGTCTCCTCCTTTTCTTCTGGCGTTTGGAAGATTTTCGTTCTTGACTTGACACTTGCGTGGGTTGACTTGGCTTGTAGCCTAATCCATGTTTAGAGGAATCTGGGAAGCTAACCTGCAAAATTTCATCAAACTTAGTCTTACCTTTGTTTAGATTTGAAATTGTACCTCGAACAGAAGTCAGTTCATTTCTAATCTTTTCAAGCTCAGCATCCTTCTTGGTGAGAGATGATTCCAACCGTACAATAATCTCGAACTGATCCTCCTTTTCCTTGGTTAGCTTCTCTACTTCTTTTGCGAGATCCTTCGCTTTGAGTACCTGTTTACTCCAACTGACATACAATTTTTTGTGATCTTCACTCAGCTGCTCGTATTCCTCATAATAGTCAGTGGTCTCAGCATTCAAGCACACGATGTTATCTGCAAGCAAACCAACATGGATATCGTCGTCCCAAACAATATGGGAGAATAATGCTGGGGCTGGATCAAGTGACTCGAAATCATTAACGTCTTCAGTAAAGTCGGTAGCGATCATACTTTTCTTTCTAAGAAAGGTGGGACACTCATTCTTGTAATATCCCCAACCTTTGCATTCGTGGCATTGTATCTCGCTGAGTTGTTTTGAAGAGCTTGACACATTGGAAATTGAATTTGAGGACTGAGATTGTGGAAGGGTTTGTCCAGTAAACTTTGGAGTGGATGATTGAGTCCTATTCCTTGTACTTGAGCTTCCAGAGTTGTTCTTTTTCTTCAAGAATTTGTTGAAACGTTGAGTAACAAGGGCCAGTTCATCTTCTTCGAGAGTGGTCGACTCCATCCTTTTAATAATCCCATTAAAATCAAAATTCTCGTCATCTTCATCCCCTACTTTAATTAGATCAGACGAATAAGCAACATTCTTCTCTTTCGAGCTATAGGTGACATGTTCCATCTCGTATTGCTTTAGGTTTCCAACTAAGGTGTTGAAATCGATGTTATCAACATCCTTGGATTCTTCTATTGCCACCACCTTCATGCTGTAATTCTTTGTAATGGATCTTAGCAATTTACCTACAAGACGGGAATTTGTTATGGCTTCACCCAACTCTTTGCATTCCTCTGCTATTTCCGCCAATCTCACAGAGTAGTCCATGATGGATTCTTTCTCATTCATTCTCATAGCCTCGAAAGTGGACATGAGCATTCTTAGTCTGGATTTCTTCACGCTTGCTGTTCCTTCACACACCCTTTGGAGTGCGTCCCATGCATCCTTTGCCGACTCGCAGTTCTTGATGATACGATAGTAGCTTGCATCTACATAGCCACACAAGGCGTTGATGCATTTAGAGTTCCAATTTGCAGCAGCTGCTTCGTCAGCAGTCCAATCTTCTTCTTTCTTGGGAATGGCATCGCCCTCGCCATCCGTGACACGTGGCTTTTCCCATCCAACAAGGACGGTCTTCCAAACACGTTCGTCCATGCTCTTCAAGTGCCACCTCATCCTCTGTTTCCAGAGAGAGTAATTCTCACCATTAAGGATTAAAGGCCTCGGGTTGCCTTGAGCCTCCATAACACCTAAAAATAAGGATCAATACTTAAAAGATTAAGTAACCCGCTCTGATACCAATTGTAAAATTAGAAGGTTTATGGTTTTAAAAATAAGTCTCAATTTTACAATGTTGTTAATCAATGTTAACAACACCAGTTAACAACATTGACCAGAGTAACAGAAAATTATGCAGCGGAATTTAAAATACGAGAACACGATTAAACAAATTCAGTTCACAAGTAAATACTTGTGAACTTGGGTGTACAAACCCGAAAACTATATTACTTTTCACTTCACGTTCAATACACAATATAAAGTAATATATGAAAACCAAATATCAAGAAACTTGATACTAAATACTTGTTGCCGGAATGGCAAGATCTTCTTCGTCGGTCACGCAACTTCAAAGATCTTGTTTATCACGATCGTTGGCTCCAAGTAGTTACGTCGTGTTCTTCCTTCCTTGCTTTGCCGTGCGTCGTCTTCTTGCGTCTTGCGTGCCACTAGAAATCCCGTGCGTAAAGACTCTAAAAAAAGTCGTAAACCAAGTGTAGGAATACTTGTGTCTTAAATAGACAACTAAGAATCCTAAACTTGTTAAAATCCTAAAAACAAATCCTAAACATAATTTAGGAATAATTAAAGTCTTGTGCATAAACTAGGAAACATAAAATTGTCCTAAATCTAGTTCTCTAATTTATTTTGTGCCCAAGAAGGCAAATAACAAAATAGGAATTATTGACAAAAATAAATTCCTCAATAGAGCTTGCTCATCAATCCAACCTTTATAAACAGGACTAAATCCTCCTTCCCCCAAAATGAGGTTCCGTCGAAAGTTTTGGGTTGCTTTTTTTTAGTTCTTTAAATTCTATGGGACGTACAGCTTATCGAGTTTGCAGGAAAAAAAGAAAAAAGTAAACTGAAGTTGTTAGAGTTGCTTTATTTGATATAGAGGCATAAGCATTTAACAATAATTTTCATTTTATTTTTCTGGGAAATGGTTTAACATGCTACTAAAAGTAACAGCAGAGTTGTACCAAATACCTATAGTTAGGAAACAAAATTTCATCTGTCAAAACAGTTATATATTAAAGAAAATTGTAAAAAAAAATCAACATTTTTTAATATTTGAAAGTTTTGAAGGAAAAATCAATTTATAACTCAACACGAACATCGACTATTTTTTATACTTTGCAACATAAATTATTATTATTATTATTACAAACTCAAACTTTGGCGTGTTTTCACTTTGCAACATTCGATCGCCGGACTTGGAATATTCCAATAATATTCCGAGACAAATGGGTGAATATCCAATAAGACCAAAGTTTTGGCTGCAAAGTGGTTTTTTTTTTTTTTTCTCAATTTTGAAATTGGAGGTGCAAGTTTATCATGAACCCAAGTAAAAAAGGAAAAGAAAAGAAAAAAAACAGGGGATTAGCAGACTTTAAATGATAAGAAGTAAAAGAAATAAGGATACAAAATCAGGAAATATATAATATCTCATTTCAAAATATTTAATTAAATCGGGAAAATTTAATCAATAATTGAGCATTCTTCAAAGAGCCAAAATCCACCAAGATTTGTGATAGAGAGCATAGTATACAAAGATGAAACCAAATTAACATGAACACCCAGAACTAGAAAACTGCATAATCCTACTACTGAGACCAAATTACAAAAGCCAGCCAGAATAGAAAATAATCAGAGTCAAGTTGGAGTACCAAACACATCTTCACGCGAGCTAAAACCAGCTGAAATAATGGTGTCAAAGCTGTCGGAAAGCGCAATTTGCCGAAGATTTTCTCTGTCGAGGACGGCGCCAACCAGCCTCCCCCAGTTATCATACACCCTTGACATATATATTTTTTTAATTTTTTAAAACTAATTTTCGAAAACCAGCCACAAATTGGTGAATGAATGAAGTACCAAATAATAAGGAAGAAAGTCTTCGTCGGTCTTCTTGGACCTAACACGAATATGGGACATGACACAGCACAAACATAGAGATATATTTATTTTTAAAAATATAAATTACAATATAGTTCGAACACATTTATAATATAAATAATTATTAATATATTTATTTTTTATAAATATTAAATTGCAATAATTTTTTATTTTTAATTAATCATTTAAAATAATTACAAATTAATTCATAATAATTGATGAAACCCGTAAAATAAAAATTGATAACAATTAAAAATTTTGAATTTCTTTTTGAAAAAACGTGTTTGGACCGTGTCCCCCACATGTTCCGTCGTGTTCGAACTGTGTCCTATGCGTGTTCACGCCGTGTCCCCTGTCAAAAATTTTAAAAAAAAAAAAAGAAGAAGAAGAAGAAGAAAAATAGAACACAAGTTAATTTTTACAGAAATTGAAGAAGTTTAATAAACATTTAATTAACTTTAAGATACATTTAAAAAAACAAGATTTTAACTATATTAATTAATATTTTATTAAATAGCGTGAAGTGACTATAAATCTATATTTTGAAGACAGCATAAGTATAATTTTTAACTTATTTATTTTAATGATAGTTCAAAAATTAGTCCTACAATTATGAAAATTTTTCAAAGGGTTTTTGTGTACCACTCTCTTACCATAGTCCTACTCAAATTTAATTGATTTATTTCGCCTCCAATTTTTAATTTGGGCAAATTTAAGAACAATTTTCATCTTAAAGTTCAATTTCGCCCGGAATTAGGTTAAAACTTGGTAGTTTTCGACGATTTTTTTTAATTAGTTAGAAAACATAGAAAAATAATAAATTCTATTTAATTAATTAAAATTGAAAAATTTGTACAAATATTATAAAATAATTTCTAATAAGATAATTAAATAATAAAACTTATAACTAAATTTTAATAATTAATTGATAAATATGACGAAAAAACTCAGAAACATCATAAAATAATATAACAAATCTAATTTATAATTAATTTTCAAACAATAAATCTGAAAAATGGAAACAAATTTTATAGAATCAATTAAATAAAAATGATATGTATAATTAATTTATATAAAATAAATCTGAAAATAATTTTGTAATAATTAGGTAATAAATATTTTAAAAAATCTCAAAAATATTTTAAAATAGTTAACCAAGTCTGAACAATAAAAACTAGTTACATTAATATAAGAAACTATTGATTTATAAACAATTATTTAATAAATTCGAAAATGAAAAAAAAATAAAAAATAATATAATTGTTTTTAAGAAGAATGAATAAAATGATATTGAGTTAAATATTATTTTTTCTTCGATAATTATTACATTTTCTTAGGATCAAATTAAAGGACTCATATTTATTTAATTGGATTTTATATAATATTAGATATTTTTTAATATTATTTTATTATAATAATTATTATTTAGTTGTCTTACATTTGCCAGACTTCTTATTTGGGAAATCTAATTATAATATTTATAATTATTAAACTGATTCTATAAGAAAAGTCAGATTTATTTTAATATCCATAACTTTTTTGAGTTTTTATTTCTTTTCTTCCAATTATAAAATTTCTATTGTTTATCTTTTTCGTTCTCTCATTTTTTAGTATAAGAATGATATGAGAATGATTTTTTGTGTCTTCCATTCCTTTCCAAAGCCCAATATATACACGTACAGTAGTCACTTCATGAGGCTAATTCTAAGGGTACACAATCAGTAATAGTAATTAGGATTAAGCCTAAAAATAAGATATTTACTAGCTTACCTAATTTACAAGATACATAAAATTATTTACATATAATTAACATATCCTGCAGTCGAAGCGGCGGATGGTCCTGTTGAGTTCGCTAGAATCGTACGGGATTTACGCAGCGAATTTTAAAAATTTTCGATTAAATAAAACGATATATATATATATATATATATATATATATACACCCCGTAGATATAGTTAACGATTTTAACGATCGTCATTTTCAATATTATGTATCGAATACAAATTATGATTCTTATAAAAACAAATAAATTAATACCTCTCGATTAATTTTTTCAAGCGACGATTGAGAGGGAATTAATTCTCGGCTATGTGGCTAACACCAAAATTTCTCGTCGTAGAGATCCAAGCGTATCCCCTCTAATCGAGTCCACCTTTTGATTGCGACACCGAAAAAAATTTTCGCTAGTAGAATCGTTCCGTTTTCAAATTGATTATATGAATAACAATTAATCCAACAATCAACAATTGATTGAAAATTAATTATTTGTAGATAAAAAATTATTAATTAATTTTCATTTACAAATTAAAGACCAAAATAAAATATAAAAGATTGAAATTATTTTTCCTCTTTCTCTGATTTCGAAAAACTTGAAAGAAAAGAGAGGGGACGGCTTTGTTTTTCTTGAATGTTAACAACGGCTGTGCACTCCCTTTTCCAAAAGTATAAAACTTTTGTTTTGTTGTTTGTTGAATGAGGATGCAAAACGGCAGCCTCTTCTATCTTTTATATATATATATATATATATATATATATATATTATATATATATATATATATATATACTTTGTCGACGGTAGAACTTTTAAATAAATGTGTATAGCCATAATTAATTGTCTCTAGAAAACGCTTAATAAATACCGAGAATGGGACAGCGGTCTTGGTGGAATCTTTGGCGGAGGGGTCGGGCATTTTCATGAATAAGACGAGGAGATCAGACTTTTGAGTGTCTTTCGAAGAACACTGGAAAGCAGTTAAGAGAATTTTTAAGTATCTTAGAAGAATTAAAGAATATTTCTTAGTCTATTGTGGACAAAAGGAACTTGCAGTTACTGCGTACACTGATGACAAAAATTTAAATTTAGGATTTACTTTTCCATTTTAGAGTTTAGTTTTATATTTTAGGGTTTAGTTTTCTATTCTTAGGGTTTAATATTTCACTTTAAGGTTTATTTTTTTATTAATTTTCCATTTTAGGGTTCCGGTAAAAATCTATTATTTTTACCAGTTATATGTGATGATATGTGTCAGTTATATGTGATGATATGTGATAGAAATTTAGGATTTAGAGTTTAATATTCAATTTCAAGGTTTAATTTTTTATTTTAGGGATTAATTTCCATTTGAAAGGTTTAATTTTTTTTTTAGGTTTGTTTTTTTAATTTTATGATTTTAAATTTTAGATTTAGAATTTCAATTACTTGTGATGATATGTACCAATTATATGTGATGATATATGTCAGTAAATTAAATTATAAGTGCACCTGGATCCATTGTATATTCTCTCGCTAATAATTAAACCTAATAGGCTTAAAACAAGAGTGTATTTTACAGTTTTTTTCTTTTTTAAAAGAATAAAACAAGAAAGATAAACTCAAATAGGTATTTTGGTGGACGTTTGGTAATTGAATTATAAATGAAAAAATATATTAATGACAGTAAATTATGCTACAAAATATATAATTATTAAGAATAGAATTTTCACAATTTTGTTAACAATTAAAACACAAATGAAAAAAAAAATTAACTTAATTAATTAATTTACCAAATATATTATAATATTATTTTACACAATTTACATAATCTTATAAATATTATAGTATGTAAATTATTATATGAAAATAATTTCAATATTTTCCATCTCTCGAATGAATATGAGGACCTTATAAAATATGTATTCGATATTCCTCAAGTGGTCCTTAATATTTTCACAATTTCGGTTTCTTTCGGGTTTGATCGTCACATTATTGGTAATTTGCTATATTTAATAAGTAATCCGTTAATTGCATGTATAAATGCACTCGAACATTATTTATTGTGAAAATGGTGTAATGTAAATAGAAATATACTAGAACTTGAACGACTTTTATATTGGAACGAGACGACACGTAAGTTTAAAATACAATCATACTTTAAGATTTTTTAATTTTATTTTTATAATTATCACAAATTTTTCAAAAGTGTCATTATAAAACTTGCGTATAATGCACAACCTCGGTCTTTATTTTACAATATTGATAGTTAAGATCATAAAGCATTGGAAATACTTTGTTGCGACGGAAATGATATCATTGTAAACAAAACAACTAATGTAGCATAAAAATTCAAAATTTAAGTTGAAATAACATTTTTTTTTCTTTTTGATATAATAATTCACATTCTTAATTATTTTTTTGGTAAATTTCATCTTTTTTACATTTTTTATATGTGCTCGCGATTTTCGCGGGCTTTCACACTAGTATATTATATATATATATATATAATATATATATTATATAATATATATATATATATATATATATATATTATATATATTAGATTAGATTAGATTAGTTAGGTTTAGATTAACTCTAACTTTAATTAACTAATTAATATAAATATAAATATATTTTTATATTTTTATATTTTAAAATCTTCAATTATTCTAGTGGGCTTCTACAATTAGGGTCTACTAGAAAATTACATGGACTTGAATTTAGAATCCAACTAATTAATTAATTTAATTAATTAATTAATCCCATGAATTTAAATTAATCAATCCAATTGATTAATTTAATATATTCCTTTAATTGAGATTTGTAATCAAATTAGATTTAATTACATAATCAAGTATATAATTAAATATTTAATCCAACAACTTAATTAAAATAAAATCTCATTTAACTAATCTAAATTAATCAATTAATATAACTATTGGAGTTATCAATCTTGAAATGTCAATAACTAAAATTATGTGTGACCTTTAGGTTCACGACTAACACTAACAATAGGCTTATAACTTTTATAAGTTTGTAAATAATAATTTATTATATTAATTAATCTAATTAATTAATTCTCTTGAAATTAACTCTTTAATTTCAAGAACCTACAAATCATGACAACATCTAGCAAGTAGCATGTACGATCCTTTCGACAACTAGTTTCCCGATTAAATCTTGGGCATGAATTTATAAGTCGAAACTCAATTGATTTAATAACTGTGATTTCATTTCAAGTTTAAATAATTCATTTATGAATCAATATTCATTGTGCCCTATCAAAGGTCTTTGAATCACAAACTATGAAAATTCACAGGATACTCTCTTGTCCATAGACAAGTGTTGAATTCTATGTTGGCTACAGACAAACCTCCATGCACATCGATACAATACTCAAAATACCTCTTTTACGATTGTCAGGCAATCAAAAGATAAATCTAAGTATTGCACGATGTGCACAAGGCTACCATCGTACCTCAAGTCATGGACTAATCATGTACTATTGCAATATGGAAATTCTTATTCGACAGACAAGTCTTCCAGTCAAGAATTTCCATCGGGTCATGTTCAATGAACTTGTTCTCCAATAAGCACCCACATATATGCACTCGCGTCACAACGCTGATGTTAATGGAATGCAACATCCTTGTCTTACAAGCATGCATCATATGCGCAAGTCTTACCAGGCTATTCAATGTCATATCTCGAGAAGCCCATTGACTTGGAACATGTTTAAGACTGAAACCTTAAAAACATGTTCCATGATTGCCATCGTATGTGCAACCATGTCCCATAGTTTAAATTGGTCTAAGGACTTTATCATACGTGCAATTATAATAAAAGCGAAAACATAAGATAAAGAAAGTTGCCTTTATTAATATAATTCCAATAAAATCATTATACAAGTAGAATGAAATCCAATCTAATTGGAACGTCGGACACTCTACTCTAACAGGCCCTTAGTAAAAACATCCGCAATTTGATATCGGGAAGGTACATGAAGAACACGAACCTGACCACGAGCAACTTTCTCCCGTACAAAATGTATATCCATCTCAATATAGTTGGTACGTTAATGTTGCACAAGATTACCCGATAGATATATCGCACTAATATTGTCACAATAAACAATTGTAGCATTTTTCATTGGACGCTGTAACTCCAATAGCAAGTTTCGTAACCAGCATGATTCGGATACGACATTTGCTACACCTCGATATTCGGCCTCGGCACTTGACCGAGAAAGAGTAGGTTGTCTCTTAGACGACCAAGAAACTAAATTGTCACCAAAAAATACACAATAACCAGATGTAGAACGTCGCGTATTCGGGCAACCACCCCAATCAGTATCGGTATATGAAAACTAATTTTCGAAAACCAGCCGCAAATGGTGAATGAATGAAGTACCAAATAACAAAAGAAAGTCTTCGCCGGTCCTCTTGGACTAAGTTCACGGACACGGACACAGACACGGATTCGGGACACGACATGGAGATATATTTATTTTTAAAAATATAGGATACACACTATAATAGTAAAGAATTATTAATATATTTATTTTATAAATTAAATTGTAATAATTTTTCATTTTCAATTAATCATTTAAAATAATTACAAACTAATTCACAATAATTGATAAAACCCGTAAAATAAAAATTGATAACAATTAAAAATTTAAAAAAAACAAAAATTTTGAATTTTTTTTTGAAAAAACGTGTTCGTGCCGTGTCCCCTACAAGTCCCGTCGTGTTCGAGCTGTGTCCTAGGCGTGTTCGCGCCGTGTCCCCTGTTAAAAATTTAAATAAAAAAGAAGAAGAAAAAAAATAGAACACGAGTTAACTTTTACAGAAATTGAAGAAGTATAATAAACATTTAATTAACTTTAAAGATACAGTTAAAAAAACAAGATTTTAACTATATTAATCAATATTTTATTAAATTGCGTGAAGTGACTATAAATCTATATTTTGAAGACAGCATAAGTATAATTTTTAACTTATTTATTTTAATGATAGTTCAAAATTTAGTCTTACAATTATGAGATTTTTTCAAAGGGTTTTCGTGTACCACTCCCTTTGCCTTAGTCCTATTTAAATTTAATTAGTTTATTTCGCCCCTAATATTTTGGGCCAATTTAAGAACAATTTCATCTTGAAATTCAATATCGTCGGAATTAGGATTAAACTTGGTATTTTCGACAAGTTTTTTTTAATTAATTAAAAATTATAGAAAAAACAATAAATTCTATTTAATTAATTAAATTTGAAAAATCCGCACAAATATTAAAAAATAATTTCTGATAAGATAACTAAATAATAAAACTTATAACTAAATTCTAATAATTAATTGATAAATATGACCAAAAAAACTCAGAAACATAATAAAATAATATAACAAATTTAATTTATAATTAATTCTCAAACAATAAATTTGAAAAATGGAATTTTTTTTATAGAATCAATTAAATAAAAATGACATGTATAATTAATTTATATAAAATAAATCTGAAAATAATTTTGTAATAATTAGGCAATAAATATTTTAGAAAATCTCAGAAATATTTTAAAATAATTAACCAAGTCTGAACAATAAAAACTAGTTACATTAATATAAGAAAACTATTAATTTATAAAAATTATTTAATAAATTCGAAAATGAAAAAAAATTAATATAATTTTTTAAAAAAAGAATGAATAAAATGATATTGAGTTAATTTTTATTTTCTCTCCATAATTATTACATTTTCTTAGGATCAAAATAAAGGACTCGTATATATTTAATTGGATTTTATAGAATATTAGATATTTTTTAATATTATTTTATTATAATAATTATTATTTAGTTTGTCTTACATTTGCCAGACTTCTTATTTGGGAAATCTAATTATAATATTTATAATTATTAAACTGATTCTATAAGAAAAGTCAGATTTATTTTA
>BMAC01000933.1:223211-255101 GCA_014905375.1 Phtheirospermum japonicum
CAAATATGAAGTTAGAAATCTCACTATAAAGTAAGAAATCTTCTTACTTTTTCATACATAAAATATGAGATTTTCACTATAAAGTAAGATTTTTCTTTTTTTTTTTTGAACATAAATTAAAAATATCTTTATTTTAGAAAATAAAGTAAGAAATTTCACTATAAAATAATAATTTTTCCTACTTTTTCGAATATAAAATAAAAAACTTTCTTACTTTAAAGGATATAAAGTAAGAAACTTTATTAGTTTTTTGAACATAAATTATGAAATTTCACTATAAAATAATATATAATTTGTATTAAATAAAAAAATACATAATAATAATTTGATATTAAGAAAGAATTTTTTTTGGCAAAACAAAAGTGTGTAATAAGTAAAAAATACATAACAAAATTTGCACATCAAAGGAAGAAACTTTTGCAACCATTAAAGTACTTTTTGTCATCAAGTATGAATTTTGTACATTAAATAATAAGAAATCTGTTACATATAGTAAGAAATTCGGACATATAGTAAGAACTATTTTTTGGATATTAAAGTAAAAAATATTTGGACATATAGTAAGAAATATTTGCACATATAGTAAGAAATACATACATATAGTAAAAAATCCAGACATATAGTAAGAAAATTATATGGGTTGAAAAAAAAACTGACTGCACTGACTCCATGGACATGTAGTAAGAAACTCGGAAGACATACAGTAAGAAATTTTGGGCAGAAAAAAAAAAGCCGAAAATAAATTCTGGCAGCCGGAAAATATTTTCAAATGATTAGGAAAAGAAAATGTGACCGAAAAAAAATTTCGGCGGCCGAAAAATTTTCCGGTCGGTCGCCGGCGGCAGGTGGCAGTACCAGGTGGCCCCATTTATTATTATTATTATTATTATTTTAATAGTAATGGTATTGTAATACATTTATATCACAATTTTGAACTATTGGGCAAAAAGTAGGTACTATTTGATTTAAAATTGGATTCAGGACTAATTGACAAATGGACCTCCACCTGGATACTATTTGAAATAATTATTAATATATTTATTTTTTTTAAATATTAAATTGTAATAATTTTTTATTTTTAATTAATCATCTAAAATAATTATAAATTAATTCACAATAATTGATGAAACCCGTTAAATAAAAATTAATAACAATTAAAAATTAAAAAAAAAAAACAAAAATTTTGATTTTTTTTTTGAAAATACGTGTTCGGGCCGTGTTCCCCACATGTCTCATCGTGTTCGAATTGTGTCCTATGCGTGTTCGTGCCGTGTCCTCCATTAAAATTTAAAAAAGAAGAAGAAGAAGAAGAAGAAAAATAGAGCACGAGTTAACTTTTACAGAAATTTAAGAAGTTTAATAAATATTTAATTAACTTTAAAGATACAGTTAAAAAAAATAAGATTTTAACTATATTAATCAATATTTTATTAAATTGCGTGAAGTGACTATAAATCTATATTTTGAAGACAACATAAGTATAATTTTTAACTTATTTATTTTAAGGGTAGTTCAAAAATTAGTCCTACAATTATGAGATTTTTTTCAAAGGGTTTTCATGTACCACTCCTTTTACCTTAGTCCTATTCAAATTTAATTAGTTTATTTCGCCTCCATTATTTAATTTGGATCAATTTAAGAACAATTTTCATCTTGAAATTCAATTTCGCCGGAATTAGGATAAAACTTGGTAGTTTTTGACGAGTTTTTTTAATTAATTAAAAAATATAGAAATATCAATAAATTCTATTTAATTAATTAAATTTTAAAAATCCGCACAAATATTATAAAATAACTTCTAATAAGATAATTAAATAATAAAACTTATAACTAAATTTTAATAAAATATTACGAAAAAAACTCAGAAACATCATAAAATAATATAACAAATCTAATTTATAATTAATTTTCAAACAATAAATCTGAAAAATGGAAAAAAGAAATTATAGAATCAATTAAATAAAAATGACATGTAAAATTAATTTATATAAAATAAATCTGAAAATAATTTTGTAATAATTAGGTAATAAATATTTTAAAAAATCTCAGAAATATTTTAAAATAATTAACCAAGTCTGAACAATAAAAACTAGGTACATTAATATAAGAAAACTATTAATTTATAAACAATTATTTAATAAACTTGAAAATGAAAAAAAAACCCAAAAATAATATAATAGTTTTTAAGAAGAATGAATAAAATGATATTGAGTTAATTTTTTTTCTTTCTTCAATAATTATTACATTTTCTTAGGATCAAATTAAAGGACTCGTATATATTTAATTGGATTTTATAGAATATTAGATATTTTTTAATATTATTTTATTATAATAATTATTATTTAGTTTGTCTTACATTTGCCAGACTTCTTATTTGGGAAATCTAATTATAATATTTATAATTATTAAACTTATTCTATAAGAAAAGTCAGATTTATTTTAATATCCATAACTTTTTGAAGTTTTTACTTCTTTTCTTCCAATTATAAAATTTCTATTGTTTAACTTTTTTCTTTTTCTCATTTTTTACGTTTATTATATAATAATTTAGAATTTCATTATAATTTTTATATTTACTATACATAATTTATGAGTTTTTTTTACATCACTTTTATAAACTAAAAAATAAATCTAAGTGCATGTTTATTATTATGATATTTCTGATTTTTTCTCTTTAGATTTATCAATTAATTATTAAAATTTAATTATTTATTTTTATTATTATAAATCATTTTATAATATTTTACGTGAGATTTCAATTTTAAATAATTAAATAGAATTTATTAAGTTTTCTCTTACATTTTATAATTAAATAAAAAAACCTGTTGGATTCAGCGAAAATTATCTTTAAATTGGCTCAAATTAAAAATTTAACGATTAAAATTAATTATTGGATTGGGTTTGATAAGTTTTGAAAACATCCTATAATTTTGCGACTAATTTGGAATTTCCTCTTATTTTTTAAGGGTGTTCCTAGACTTAGTAATCATGGTGTGGCTTTACCTTAATAAAAGATTGATTTGTGTAAAGATTTAAATAAGTTTTAAAAACATACCGCTTGTAAATTTTCTTCAAGTTTATATTAGATTTGTTCTTTGGGGAGGAGTAAACGAAATTTTTCTATAGAACCAGATAGGGCTCCATTAGAAGAACCGGGAGTAAGCGAGCACTTATTCTTTTTTATTATTAATTTGTATTATAATTATTGTAACTGAAATTACAATTTTTTTTATTACTTTTCATACTTTAACTTTGATTTTTCAATAAATAAAACAAATTCTAGGCCTCGCTTAGAATATGGTTGGATATAATATTGTAAATCAGGGTATTTATTCTCAAATTTTAGGCCTCGCTTAGGCCCCGCCTAGGCGTCCTAGGCGCTAGGCGCTGGCCTGACGCCTAGCAGCCGCCTATCGATTTTTAGAACACTGATAAAAACTGAAATGTTGACTATCTTGACAAATGTATTATTATTTTTATTATTATTATTATTATTATTATTATTATTATTATTATTATTATTACTATTAGTGAGAATTATTTTTTACCCCCCTAAATTATTGCATTTTTTCTAATTTATCATACAACTATTATTTGTCATACAAACTATGCGCGATTTTCAATTTGCCCCCTGAATCGGGATGTTTGTGGTTTTGTAATTAAAATCGGACGATGTGACACAATTTGGTTGAGCCACATCATCCGGATTTAATTATAAAATCACAAAAAATTTGATTTAGAGGCAAATTGTAAATCGCGTATAATTTATATGACAATGTGTCATAAATAATAGTTTGTACTATAAATTGTAAAAAATACAATAATTTTGGGTAAAAAATAATTAACCGTTATTACTATTATTAACCACTGCGAATAGATGTTGAAAACTTCGTAAACCATGGTTTTGTATTTGTATCAGTAAAAATCTATTGACAAAATGGGTCCAACGATTTTACACTAGCAAAATCCACAGAGAAGAAGATGAGTCCAAAAGCTTTGATTTTTAAAGGGATTGCTTGCAAATCTTCAAATGAATTGTGTACAACATATCGATTCTCTTTCTTCTCTACAAACACGCCCTTTTCACCTAAGCCCAGAATTGATTTCAGCCGTATAAATGAAGTTGATGATGCGATTTGCTTGTTTCGTGAAATGATGAGAATGCAGCCACACCTTTCCGTGATTGAATTCACCAAACTGTTGAATATAACTGTCAAGATGAAGCACTATTGGGCTGCTCTCGACATGTTCGACGAAATGCGTCAATGGGGTGCCCCTGTAAATGAGTACACAATGAATATCGCGATTCATTGCTATTGCCTTCTGAATCGGGCTGACCTTGGGTTTTCTCTCTTGGGCTGTTTCTTCAAGCTCGGTTGCAAACCGGACTTAAAGACATTTAGCACTCTCATAAAAGGGCTGGTTTTAGACGATAAGGTTGCTCAGGCTRAAAAAATGTTTAAAAAGTTACTGTGTTTAAATCTGTTCGAGCCTGATTGTGAAAAATCAATAAAACTGCATAAAGGTAAGAACACTTTCCATCCATTAAAGTTGTATTGTATTCTGATATCTATTTACAGAAATGTAGCAGCCTTTATATAGGGCTGCTGAACCAGACCTTTAACCCTAGACCTAGTACACGTGTAGCTACTCTTAGGGATCACCAAGACCTAGCAGACGRAGGAGTTAAAGATAACARAATATACTCARSATATGTCATCCTGTGACAGCACACTATAGCTACAGGACAAAGACACATTTGGCTTATTGATCACGTATGCATGAAGCTGCAATGAGGTAAGCAAGAAGAGAGCAGAACATGTATTTCAACAGCCTCCCTCAATCTGAGCCARGAGAAGGAACAACATTCAACTTGGACCGAATTCAGGTGAAAGATTGATCTGCAAGTGGTTTGGTGAGAATGTMTGCATTATGATCCACAGATGGTACATGTCACTATTGCAGACTGGGTCATTAACGAAGGTTTTTTTGAGCTTTTAACGGCGGTTTTTGAACCGCCGTTATATTGACCGCCGTTAAATTTTACGGCGGTTTTTCAAAACCGCCGTAAAAAAGTGGGATTTAACGGCGGTTCTGGAAGACATTTAACGGCGGTTTTGTAACCGCCGTAGAATTCAGCGTTTTTAAGGCGGTTTTGGAACCACCGTAGAATGCAGCGCTTTTACGGCGGTTTTTAAAAATACCTTCTAGAAAGTCTGTTTTCCAGAACGAACATTTTACGTCGGTTTTTGAAAACTACCTTCTAGAAAGTAGTAAAAAATTTAAAAAAAAATGAAAGCAGGTGCGCACCAAAATATCGGAGGAAATAAAAAGATTAAAAATAACAAAAAATCACCTTTGCGGTTTTACACCAGAGGCAAACAATCAATACAAGACGCGAACACACTTAATATTCTTATCATTTTAAGTCTTTACAATTTCGAATGGGCATATTACTACACCGTCAGCACCAAGACTATAATACTCATTGGAAACGTCAAGCAATGCGTTAGCCAGGAGTCGTCGTTCGGCACCGCACATACTCATCGTTCCCCACTTGGTAACCTGCACAAAAATGAGCAATTACTTAGAAAAGCGATTATGAACTTTAGCAAAAAGAAGTAGTTTCTTTTTTGGTATTTTCAAATGCCAAGTTCTGCATAAGCTGCGGAAAGCTTTTGAGAAATATTTGTATTAATAGAGAAATTGACAGTACCATTTTTATTTTTAAGTTTTTGCAAACACTCCCGAAGAGCAATTGAATTTATATTTTGATGGAGGAAACACGAGGATAATCTGCCATTTTCTTTAGTTTGAACGCTACAAAAGCTGCATCAACCTACCAAATATTGAAAAAGGACCATGTCACTGTAAGCTTTTGCAATATTATAAATTGAACTTTCAGTAACCCTTGATTAACTTTATCTTGAACAAAATAAAGGTCTAACTCAATTTGCTTGGCTTTAGAATGGAGAACTGGATTTGCATGCAGCAAGAGCCTCTGCACCTATATTATCAATCTAAATGACTAGAGCTGATTTCATGTGAAACTGCAATTCTTTGAGCAAATATGTGAGCCAGATTATATCAGTGGAGCAATGGGCTAAGCTTCTAAATTCAGCTTCATTACTTGACCTGGAGATAGTCTGCTGTTTCTTAGAACACCAAGTAATAAGATTTTGTCTTAAGTAAACACGGAAGCTAGAAACTGACTTTCTATCATCTATGTCAGTGACCCAATCAGAATCTGAGTATCCAATGATGTCAAGATGAGGAGACTTAGTGAATTTCAGTCCAAAAGTGAGAGTTCCAGCTAAATATCTCATTACTCTCTTCAAGGCCTTCCAGTGAGGTTCAAGAGGTCTCTGCATGAATTGACTTAACTTGTTTACACTAAAGGTAATCTCAGACCTTGTAATTGTAATGTACTGTAAAGCTCCTATTATACTTCTGTAGGTGGTGGCATTCACATTGTTCTTACCAATGTATTTAGACAGCTGAACCTTGGACCCCATAGGTGTGTCAATCCCTTTAGCATTAGACATCCCAAACTTGTTCAGCACACTCTTGATGAACTGACTCTGAGACAGATGCAAATCACCTTGACTAATGTGTTTGGCTTCAATGCCTAAAAAGTGATGCAGATCTCCCATATCTTTTAGAGCAAATTTCTGATTCAACCTTTGGATGAGAAAATTTATTTCTGTAGAAACATTTCCAGTGATTATGATGTCATCTACATAGACTAGAATGAGGATGTATTTCTGCTCTTTGATTTGGAAAAACAAGGATGGATCAGCCTTTGAAACTAGAAACCGTAGACTCAACAATTCTTGCTTGAGCTTGTAATACCATGCTCTTCGAGCTTGTTTCAGGCCATAAATAGCTTTCTGAAGTTTGCAAACAAGAGTGGAGTCATGTGAGTCTTCAAAACCTAGAGGTTTCTGCATATAGATGTCTTGTTCTAAGTTTCCATTGAGAAAAGCATTGTTTACATCTAGCTGCCTTATTGTCCAACCAAGAGTGACTGCAATTGCTAACACAACTCTAATGGTGACAGGTTTAACAACAGGACTAAAGGTTTCTTGGTAATTGATTAGCACATATTTGTCCTTATTTTTAGTAGTATTTTAGCTTGTTTTTATTTTTGTTTTTGGTATAAGTTGAGTAGTTTGAGCTCTAATTCGTATATTTGTACTCTCAGCTTATTTTACCGCTTTTTGACCTAGATTGATGCAAATTTTTGTGGTTTTTTCACTTTACAGCTAAGTAACCAGAGGGTCTCAGCGCGAAATTAGATGAATTGATGTTCGAGAAATGGAAAACAAGCTTTTCGGTGAAACGAGTAGCAAAAGATCGAGAAATTGAGATGGACCGTCTGTCGCATCGACTGACGCTACCGTCGACGCGAGCCGTGATCCGCGTCAGTCGACGCCCTGCTGACGCAACTCTCTGAAGCGTCGATTGAAGACGCGTCAGTCGACGCAATGGTCGACGCAACTCTCTAAAGCGTCGATTGAAGGTGCGTCAGTCGACGCACCATCGACGCACCTGCCCAGCCAGCGCCAACTCCGAACCCCAGCACACGTCAGTCGATGCTCCATCGACGCACTATCGACGCGGTGGCCCGAAATCGGGATTTTAGGGTTTCTTATACTCCAAGTCAAAGGAAAAATTATAAAAACCCCCTTAGTCCGTCCCAAAAGGAGATACCACTCGCCCATACTCTGAATATTGAATCCTTTTGGCTCAAAAACAACACAATCCACATCCACACAACATCAAGCGATCAAGATTGAAGATTCGAGGATCGTGAAGCTCCGAGTTCCAACCGTTCGTTCGTGATTCGTTTTTCGATCAAGATCAACTAACCTCTCCGAATTAGCTGGAGAATCTTCTGCATTTCTTAGTCTTAATAAGTATTCAAACTCTTTTATTCATTTTCTTAGTTTAACTTATGCGGTTAAATAGCTGTTTTTCAATAATTATTTTCGAATGATTTATGCTGGAACACTAGTTTACTTTTGGAATTGAAACTCTTAATCTTAGTTTAATTAATGCTTGGTTATTATTATCGTTTAGATTAATTCGTCTTATATACAATTCATTCTAGATAATTGTTTATCCTTTATGCTCGTTAATATTGTTTGAGTTTTCCTAAGATTAGTTTCGTTTATTGTTCATGCATTTTAAGTTCCTAGATAATATAAACAATCAACCCCCCCCCCCCCCCCCCCATTTTTATGTGCTATTTGAAATCAAACAAACTGTTTACGATCCCGATTACGTGTTCCTCGAAAATCGACTCGAGTCAACTTTGCCACCCTACACGCGACCCCGTTCTCTTGCGGGCAAGTTATTAAATACCTGACAAATATTTACAAGTAGGTGAACAAAAGCTTGATTCAAAATTTTGGCGCCGTTGCCGGGGAATACAGTAAAGGTTTCCAAAACATGTTTGTTTCTTTTATGTTTTGTTTCAGCCGTTTAGTTGTATAAATACTTTTACCAGTCGATGTGTTTAATTCTCTGCTAAGTGGATGCAAGGTCGCAGATCGCTTCGACTTGAACTTACACCATTCATCGACAACGTTCATCGTCCAAACCAAGTGAGACAACCACCACACCAATCCACAAGTGCATCATCTTCTGCAACGGATTTTATTTGTGACCAAATTCCCGAAACGATGTTGCGATTGGACAACCAAACCCACGACAACGAGGACAATCGATCGCAGAGGAACCCACCTCTACAACAAGGAAACGGATCCAGGGGCGGATCAATTCTCCAAGACGAACAAGGACAACCTCAGGAGTATTGGGATAATATTCAACGTAACATGATAAACCAGAACGAAGGGCGAGAAGAAGGGAATAGGAATCGTCACAACCAACTCCGAGACGACTATTTCGAAAGATCCTACCGTGGAGACGAGAGGGTACATGAATGGCTTGCGAACGACAACCACAACGAGAGGAACGAATATGATCGGAATTACGCAAGACCGAACAATCAAGAAAGATACCAGCAAGAGGCACGGGAACCGAGGCAAAGAGAGTTTACGACTCCTAAAGTGGGTCCCTACAGTTCTGCTATCGTGTTGGGATGAACTGCAAGAGATTTCGAGTTAAAACCTCATATCATAAACAACCTCCCAACGTTTTATGGCCAGACTAACGAAGATCCGTTAACCTTCTTAAAGGAGTTTTACGCTGAAGTCAGTAGGATACCATCTCTGGGATCGCATCATGAAGACCTCCAAATGGTGTGTTTCCCTAGCTGCATGAAGGACAAAGCAAAATCTTGGCTTCTTTCACTTGAACTGAGGTCTCTGATCGACTGGCCAATGGTGAGCGATAAATTTATTAATCAGTATTACTCGGCGCAGACGATGGGACACATTAGGAGGCAAATTGCCAACTTTGTCCAACAAGATGGGGAGTTGCTGCACGAGGAATGGGAACATTTCAAAGCTTCATTGCAAGCTTGCCCACATCATCACAACTCTCCGGAGATGGTGAACCAGCTGTTTTACGAAGGCCTTGCAGACTCTTATAAAAATAACGTCGAAGTAGCGGCTGGAGGAGATTTTGGGTATTTGACAGCAACTGAGGCAAAACATTTGTTTGAAAAGATGAGAGAGAAGTCGAGGCAAACGAGCACTCGACCACGGAAGATAAGGGTAAACGAAGCCACCGAAGTGCCAAGCAATGAGATTATCGAGACGTGCAACCGATGCGGAGAGAAAGGGCATTTAGTGGATACATGTAAAATGGTGTGCTACGATGAAAGTGAAGCTGAAGCTTACGCCATCAAAGAACAAATGCGTCACCAAGACGTTCCAAGTTATGAGCATAGACCGTCCACCAAATTTAATGCACAGCGAAATTCGCCTTATCTTAAATGGGGCCCTGGGAACCCGCACAGCAATCCCACTCCAACTGACCAACCGCCGAACAAGCTTCCGACATCTGTGCCATCTACTGCACCAACACAACCTACCGATAAATTGCTAGTTTGGCAGCAGAATCAAGTCTCTGAAACACTGAGAAACAGGGATGGACTGGCCAAATTAACCACACAAGTTAGTAAGCAAGGGGAGGATTTGTCTAAGCAAGGAGAGGTCTTGAATGACCTTTCTAAGAGCGTTAAGAACCTAGAGAAGATGATGAGTCAAATGGCGGCGTTTATGGCAAAGCACGAAAATGAAAAATGGAGGTTACCAAGMCAACCCGAGCAYGCCTCCGCAATCCATACGCTAYGCAGTGGGAAGGTAATAGACAAYGGAATTGAAGAGGAGGATAATRMGAAGCTGCCCACRAACAATGACCCCAAACCGRTCGATCATATGCATAAGTCGTCGAATCCGTATATTCCTGGGTCGCTTAAAGGAAAGTTTCCAACTCAGGATCCCACTCCAGCATCAAATGACGATCCCATCAAGACTCCAAACCCGCAACCAAAACTTGTGGCGTCACCTATAAGAGACAAAGTTCCTTTTCCGAGTCGTCTGCGACCAGCAAAGGAGAACAAAAAGTTTATGGAGCTTTAYAACCTGCTAAAGAACGTCAACGTTAATCTCCMTCTGTTGGACRTAATAAASACRATGCTCKCTTAYGTAARATTCTTCAAGGAACTAGCTGCAAGGGAGCGGCGTGGGGAAACAGAACATCGAGTTGAATTGACCAAGGAAGTCAGCACCATATGTAAGGGTCCACTACCAAAGAAAGAAAGAGATCCTGGGAGTTTTTGTATCACTATTGCTTTAACCAACGGGCAAACAGCGCATGGGATGCTTGACCTTGGCTCCGGAATCAATTTAATGCCTTACTCGCTTTATAAGGAATTTGACCTCGGAGCAATGCGGCCAACGACAATGCGACTACAGCTGCCGGACCGTTCCATCAGGCAACCACTTGGCATAGTTGAAGATATTTTAGTCCAAGTTGGTGAATTGGTAATTCCGGTTGATTTCGTTATACTTGATGTTGGTGMAGTTCCGAAGGAGGGCACAGAACATACGATCTTGCTCGGCYGACCGTTCATGTCTACCTCCCATACATTGATCGATGTGCACAAAGGAAGAATGACCTTATCTGTTCTAGGGGAGACAGTMTCRTTCTCGATTAAAGACATCCACAACACCCCCTCACCAATGATGCAGGAGGATTTCTCTTTCGTTGACCCGATTGAATCTTGTATACATGAACTCAAAGGGATAACAGTGCTAGATGAGTCAAGCGTCGAGGACGACTCCGATTTTTTTAGCCGGGTGGCAAAGATGTTCGATATAGACTTGAACGAGATCATCGAAGATTATGAAGAGTTTGAGGAATTTGATGAAGATCTATGTGAAGTAGCTAATGCACCTGCGCTTGGGCCGAAGGTAGAGCTTAAACCATTACCAAATCACTTGAAGTATGTTTTTCTCGAGCCCAACAAAACAAAACCCGTCATAATTTACTCAGCATTGACGAAGCATGAGGAAAAACAACTGACTGCAGTACTGAGCACGTATAAAGAAGCTATAGGATGGAGCATCAGTGACATCAAGGGAATAATCCCCATTACGTGCATGCACAGAATTGAAAAAAAACTAGAACCCAACGCAAGACCGGTTCGAGACAGCCAACGGAGATTGACGCCAACATTGTATGAAGTGGTCAAGAAAGAGATTTTAAAGCTGATAGAGGAAGGAATAATTTATGCAGTCTCTGATAGTAAATGGGTGAGCCCGATTCATGTAGTACCCAAAAAGGGCGGCATCACCATTATTGAAAATGAGAAAGGCGAAATCGTTCCAACCAGGCTGACCACGGGATGGCGAATGTGCTTTGATTATAGGAAGCTGAACGCTGCAACAAGGAAGGACCACTTCCCATTGCCATTTATTGACCAACTTCTGGACAAGCTAGCCGGGCACGAGTTCTACTGTTTCTTGGATGGCCTGTCTGGTAACTATCAAGTGGCTATAGCCCCGGAGGACCAAAGTAAGACTACTTTCACGTGACCCTTTGGCACGTTTGCATTCCGGAGGATGTCGTTTGGTCTGTGCAATGCTCCTGCGACGTTTCAAAGGTGCATGCTCTCAATTTTTAGTGATTTTATAGATAATTTTCTTGAGGTGTTTATGGACGTTTTCTCGATTTTTGGGTCATCTTTTGATAATTTTTTGTCTAATTTGTCGAGAGTTTTGGAACGATGCATTGAAAAAATTTTAACTTTGAGTTGGGAGAAATCTCATTTTATGGGTAAAAGTGGCACTGTTTTAGGACATGTTGTCTCTAAAAGAGGGTTGGAGGTTGACAAGGCGAAAGTTGATGTAATTGAAACCCTCCCTCCACCTCGAGATGTTAAAGGAATCAGGAGTTTCTTAGGTCATGCAGGTTTCTATAGGCRTTTTATCAAAAACTTTTCAAAAATAAGTCGTCCACTTTGTAAATTATTGACCTTAGAYACTCCTTTCATTTTTAATAAAGAATGTTTAGACGCGTTTAATGAATTAAAAGAGAGTCTTACGTATGCCCCTGTGGTTGTTGCTCCCGACTGGACCCTACCCTTTGAAATTATGTGTTATGCCTCTAATGAGGCGGTGGGGTCTGTTCTGGGACAACGTGTGGAAAAATTGCTTAGGGTAATCTATTATGCTAGTTATATGCTGAACGATGCTCAACGTAATTATACCACAACCGAAAAAGAATTAATAGCAATCGTATTTTCATTGGATAAATTTAGATCATATATAGTTGGAGCTAAGATAATTGTACACACTGATCATGCTGCATTACGCCATTTGTTTTCCAAACCACAAAGTAAGCCATGCCTTATTAGGTGGATTTTGTTGCTGCAAGAATTTGATGTGAAAATAAAAGATAGACGAGGATGTGAAAATGTTGTAGCGGATCATTTATCTAGAATGATAATTGAGGAAAACGAGGGAGAGAAATTTATGATTAACGATCTTTTCCCTTACGAGAATGTTTTTCATGTTGAGCAATTAATTACTCCTTGGTATGCTGATATTGTGAATTACCTTGTTTGCAAAATAGTGCCTAACCATTTATCCTACCAAGAACGGAAGAGATTTTTGAGTAAATGCAGGGACTACTTTTGGGATGATCCCGATGTTTTCAAACGCTGCAAGGATTGTCTAAATAGGAGATGCATTCCGAATGAAGAAATGGAGAGCATTCTTCAATTCTGCCACGACCATGGAGGACATTTTGGAGCTCAAAAGACGGCATTTAAAGTGTTACAGGCTGGATTTTATTGGCCGAGTTTATTTGCTGATGCGTACGAATATTGCAAAACTTGTGACAAATGCCAACRAACCRGAAACATWGGGAAGCGAGACGAGATGCCTSAGGTACCTAACCAAGTGGTAGAGATTTTTGATGTGTGGGGAATAGACTTTATGGGACCTTTTCCTAAAAGTGGAGATTTCGAGTACATCCTTGTTGGTGTCGACTACGTATCGAAATGGGTGGAAGCGATTCCTACTCGGAGAGCTAACGCAGAAGTTGTTCTCAAATTCCTTCAAGAAAATATTTTCAGTAGGTTCGGGGTGCCGAAATCGATAATAAGTGATGGAGGAAGCCATTTTTGTAACAAGGCATTTGCAAAGCTGATGAAAAAGTATGGGGTCCGACACAAGATAGCTACGCCTTACCACCCTCAAACGTCTGGTCAAGTAGAAATGAGTAACCGTCAACTCAAGACAATCCTCGAGAAAACAGTCGTGCCAAGTCAAAAGGACTGGGGAGTCAAACTTATCGATGCTCTGTGGGCGTACCGAACAGCCTACAAAACGGTGCTTGGAATGAGTCCTTTTCGACTAGTCTATGGGAAAGCTTGCCATTTGCCCGTTGAGTTAGAACATCGCGCTAGATGGGCCATTCAAAAACTGAACATGAATTATGATGAGGCAGGAGAGTACACAAAATTGGAACTAACTGAACTTGAGGAAATAAGAAACGAGTCTTATGATACTGCATGGAGGCAAAAGAAGATGACCAAGGCTTACCATGATCGGAAAATCGTCAATAAGCAGTTGGTGGTAGGTAAGTTAGCTCTAGTCTTTAACTCACGATTTAAACTTTTTCCAGGAAAACTAAAATCCAAATGGAGTGGACCGTTCGTGATTAAAGAGATCAACAAGCTCGGAGCAGTAACCCTGCACGATGAAAAACGGGACACAACATTTCAAGTTAACGGGCACCGCGTTAAATTATACCATGACGGAGAGGTGACAAAGCAGGATCGCGAAGATTGGGCGACGGTGGACCCACCTACGATTGCGACTTAATCATATCATAAATACGTCGAGCAAGAGACGTTAAAAGATGCGCTTCTTGGGAGGCAACCCAAGCTACTGTATATTCTTTATTTTGATTTTATTTTATTTTAGTTATTACTTTTTCTACTTTTTTTAAGTTTTTAAACAGGATTTAGGTTGAGAAGGGTTTAATCCATCATTTTAGGAATAAGGAATTCACACGGAGGCAGGCCGGCAGCCGCGTCGACTGACGCGGCGTCGACACGGCATCGACGCTTCCGGAGCGCGCGCGTCGACGCTACCTGTGCGCGTGAGCAGATTTTTGGTAAGTTTTAGCTGTGACTTTTGGGAATTTTATTCTCACTAGGTCAGCGAATTTTTGGGATTTATTTGCACGAAAATTGTCAAAGATTAGGGTCAAGATCTTTTACCTTAAAAGAGTTCTAATTGGATTAGGAAACTTATTATCTTATCCCTTATTTGTAATTTGAGTAAATCTAGGATTCTTATTTTTAAGGTCTTTTGATCCCTATATAAATCAAACCTCCCCACTCTTAATTTCATTATTCTTGGAAGCTCTATACCTCCTCTCACCTTAAATAATTTYTCGCTCCACACCTTTTGTCACCATGAGGYCAATTCCGAAAAATACTAAAAACCACGAGAAAAGGTGGATTTCGAGAGTGGAGCACGACGAAGAGATGAACCAGCTGCACAATGAAGTCGAGCAGGCAAACGATTTGGTTGGCGATTATCAACTAGATGAGGTGAACTACACCCTCCAAATCGATGCTCTTAAATGCGATTTGAGAAGGGAGGAAGAGATTAACGAAGGGCTGAGGGATATGAACATGCAACTTAGAACCACCATTAGAGAGTTAAGGGGAATTACGCATGATCTCAAGGCGAGGAACACGTCTGTTGAGGAACGCAATATGACCATGGATGAGCTCCATGATGAACTTCTCTTGGCCAATGAAGCGATTGCAAAGCTAACCAAGCAAAACAACGAGATGGTGTGGGAAGAGCTCCAGTTTGCAAGAGAAATTGAGACTAAGGACAAGCTCCTTAAGAAAAAAGATGCAGAAATCAATGACTTAGTCCGCGATGGGTTCACCTTGATTCGGCAGAAGCACGACATCAACGAAGAGAAATTCGCACTTCTACGACGAATTGAGGAGTTGGAGGCCCAAATCAAAGATTTCAATGTGAGAAGCGCGGCGAATGAGTGGAATTTGAAGTTTTGGGAGCAGTGCTTGGATGAAGCAAGTAAGAAGATCGCAGCGCTCGAGAAGTTGGGTTTTAAATCCCCTTAGACGTTTAAGGACTTGCCTTATTTATCTATTTAATTTTCAGTTTTGAGTCGTGGAATTGTTCTTCCACCTTATCCTGTCTATTTTATCATTTTTTTCAATTTTATTTTCGTTGTCTACGTGTTTGTTTCCGCAATTAATAAAGTTCTATCTTTCGTACGTCTTTGCTTTTACGAATTTCTTGCACCGTGGACGTTTTTATTGTTTTTAAGATGTGCAGTTATCCATGGTTAACTTAAATTTAGCAAAGGGGGCAACCGCTGGCATGCAGGCGATCACATTCCAGTCGCGTCGACTGACGCGAGCGTCGATGCGACGTCGACGCAGTCTGCGCGCGCGGCAGTTGGCTGCCCTGAGCGGAGCTGATGATCCATAACTGTTCAAACAACAAATTTAGCTACGAACTAACGAGCTTTATTATTGCTGATAACGTTATTTTTACTTTTGTTTTTGTATTTTGGTTGTTCCATTTTAAGGATGAAACCAGTCGCGTGTCTCTGACAGCGGGAAATTGCGCGACTCAGTGACAGAAATTCCGACCGTCATTTTTCAGGGATGTTTTCTTACCCCTCTCCTCGTTTGAATTGTTTTATGGCAATCGGGGGATTGCCGATTCTTTTTTTGAAGGGGGGGGGGGGGGGGGGGGGTGGTTGTTTATGAATTTCGAACGCGATTTGTATGTGACTGTTGGCTATTCCACGCTGAGTTGTGTTTGTATGGCATGCCTGTCGAAGTTAGCTATGTATGAATTGATATTTTTGTCTTTGAGCGTGCATAAGTGCATAATTTTTAAATATTCAAAATTATGATTTATATATTGTTAAAAGGTACTTGTACGCAATTGATTTCGCAATACTTTAAAAACAGCGTCAATTCAATCTTTTTCATGCAAAAATCCAGTGAGTAACCTGAGTGATTGTCATCATTACATGCGCTTGAATGAGTTTTGATTTGATATCTCTTTGATACCGCTGTGTATAGTCGAATTTGAAAATGAGGTTAAGGCACATATAAAACCCTATTTCCGGCCAAATCCATATATTTTTAACCACTATAAATTTCGAATGAGCCAATCATAGCCAAATAATCCATTCCTAAGCCATGTGTATTTTGAGTCGACCCCTACAACCCATTAAAAGCGTGGGGTAGGAGTTCGTTATAATTAATGGTTATTAGGGTTTTGGAATTTTCTATAAGGGATTTATGAATTTTTGTAATAAGGATCACCATCCTTAAAAAAAAGAAAAAAAAAAGAAGAAGGATGGTGAATTGTGCTAGTCATTGCCTATGCGCTTATTAAGGCTTGAGTTTATTGTTTATCTTATGAAGCCTAATGTTTAAGAGGCAAGAGTTGTGTTGTAAATTGAAAAGAAGCGTAATTATAAGCTTCAATTGTGTTTAAGTGGTTTGAGTTTAAAGTCAGTTTTAGAGTGTTGAGTTGAGAAATAGCCTAACTTAAAGGCTACGTTATGAGTGTTTAGTGAGGTTTTTCTTTTGAACGAGGTGAAGCATATTGCTCCTTGTTTAGAATAGGTTTGGTGAGTTATTGATCACGTTAGATCGTGAGTTAGCCACACGACTTATATATTCCATACCCGTCCAAAAAGCCTACATTACAACCCGAAAAAGACCTTCTCCGATTCTTTGTTCGATAACACACTTAATTTGCGATTGAGAAGAGATTGATTGTTGGTGCTTGTTTATTGTGTTTGTATTTTTATGATTTGAGCATATACATGTCCTATGCAGAGAATACTCGAGTGCTTTTGAGTGTACACCATATATATTTCCCTTTTGAGAGGATGCATGAATTCGATTTTGAGGCGACAATGTAATACGGGTGGAGTGTTTGAAGTTGCATTGCATGTACCTATATTTTCAAAATTATTTAAGTAGCATCGCACGACTCATTGCTTGGACTAATTTTTATTTCTTGCTGTACTTTGAATCTATCGTTCGTTCGAGGACGAACAAACCAATTAAGCGTGGGGTAGTTGATTAGCACATATTTGTCCTTATTTTTAGTAGTATTTTTGCTTTTTTTTATTTTTGTTTTTGGTATAAGTTGGGTAGTTTGAGCTCTAATTCGTATATTTGTACTCTCAGCTTATTTTACCGCTTTTTGACCTAGATTGATGTAAATAAGTGATTATTTGTGGTTTTTTCACTTTACAACTAAGTAACCGGAAGGTCTCAGCGCGAAATTAGATGAATTGATGTTCGAGAAATGGAAAACAAGCTTTCCGGTGAAACGAGTAGCAAAAGATCGAGAAATTGAGACGGACCGTCTGTCGCGTCGACTGAAGCGACCGTCGACGCTCCGTCGATGCGAGCTGTGATCCGCGTCAGTCGATGCAAGGTCGACGCCCTGCCGACGCAACTCTCTGAAGCGTCGATTGAAGACGCGTCAGTTGACGCAATGGTCGACGCAACTCTCTGAAGCGTCGATTGAAGGTGCGTAAGTCGATGCACCTGCCCAGCCAGCGCGCGCACCCAGGCAGCGCCAACTCCGAACCCCGGCATGCGTCAGTCGATGCACCGTCGACGCGGAGGCCCGAAATCGGGATTTTAGGGTTTCTTATGCTACAAGTCAAAGGAAAAATTATAAAAAACCCCCCTAGTCCGTCCCAAAAGGAGAGACCACTCGCCCATACTCTGAATATTGAATCTTTTAGGCTCAAAAACAACACAATCCACATCCACACAACATCAAGCGATCAAGATTGAAGATTCGAGGATCGTGAAGCTCCGAGTTCCAACCGTTCATTCGTGATTCGTTCTTCGATCAAGATCAACCAACCTCTACGGATTAGCTAGAGAATCTTCTGCATTTCTTAGTCTTAATAAGTATTCAAACTCTTTTATTCATTTTCTTAGTTTAACTTATGCGGTTAAATAGTTGTTTTTCAATAATTGTTTTCGAATGATTTATGCTGGAACCCTAGTTTACTTTTGGAATTGAAACTCGTAATCTTAGTTTAATTAATGCTTGGTTATTATTATCGTTTAGATTAATTCTTCTTATATACAATTCATTCTAGATAATTGTTTATCCTTTATGCTCGTTAATATTGTTTGATTTTTCCTAAGATTAGTTTCGTTTATTGTTCATGCATTTTAAGTTCCTATATAATATAAACAATCAACCCCCCCCCCCCCCCCCAATTTGTATGTGCTATTTGAAATCAAACAAACTGTTTACGATCCCGATTACGTGTTCCTCGAGAATCGACTCGAGTCAACTTTGCCACCCTACACGTGGCCCCGTTCTCTTGCGGACAAGCTATTAAATACATGACAAACATTTACAAGTAGGTGACACAAAAGCTTGATTCAGTAATCAATTCCAGGGCTTTGAGTGTAGCCTTTAGCTACAAGTCTGGCCTTGTGCCTGGCAAGGGTACCATCTGAGTTCCTTTTGATTTTATAAATCCATTTGCAACCTACAACAGGTTTGTTTGGAGGAGTAAGTACTAGGATCCATGCCTTGTTCTTCATCAAGGAAGGATATTCTGCTTTCATTGCCTCCCTCCAGTTCTCCRCCTGAAAAGCCTCTTGTTCAGAAGATGGTTCTACCTCATTTGTGACAGAAGCTGTAAGGACCTTTGGTTTGAAGATTCCTGCCCTTGATCTTTTTATCATGTGGTTTTTAGGTTTAGGAGAGGGAGTAGGAGATTGTCTGTTGTTGTTAATTTGAAGATCAACCACAAGTGGAATAGTGCTAGCACTTGACTGTGAAGTATAGTTTGGAGAAGTGTGATTATTRGCTGGAGAAGCACTGTGGGGTGAAGATGTTGGCTTTGTTTGATTTTGACAAGATGTCTTTGAGACTGTGATGATAGGAGGAGCTGATAAGTTTGCAGGTTCTTTTGCAGGTTCYGAGAGTATATGAGAGGAATYTGAGGATGATTTGTTGAGATAKGGAAATCTGTTTTCTTCAAATAGRATATGTCTGGTAATGAGCATTTTTCTTGAAGRTAAAAGTACCTTGTAGCCCTTGTAGTTTTCACAATAGCCAATGAAGGTAGAGGGTAAGGACCTGAACTGCAATTTGTGCTTATTTAGAGGTCTGATGTATGGATAACATAGACAACCAAAAACTTTAAGCTGACTGTAGTCTGGTGGAGTTGCAAAAAGACACTGATAAGGTGACTTATCCTTTAACACCTTGGTTGGCAACCTRTTAATGAGATATACTGCAGTTCTGAAGGCATCAATCCAGTAGAAATGTGGAACACCTGACTGAGYCAAAAGGGTTAAAGCTACTTCAACAACATGTCTGTGTTTTCTTTCTGCAAGCCCATTGTGTTGGGGGAGTGTAAGGGCATGAAATTCTGTGCTTAATGCCTTGGTGATGCATAAAGGAAGAGAAACTTAGAAACTCTRCACCTCCATCACTTTGCAACATCTTTATCTTGGTTTTAAACTGATTTTCTATAAGCTTATTAAACTGAGTGAAGGCAGAAAGTGCTTCACTTTTATTTTTAAGAAAGTAGATCCAGGTGTACCTTGTATATTGATCAACAAAACTAATGTAATACCTGTGATTAGAGTAGGTATGCACAGGTGATGGTCCCCACAAATCACTGTGGACCAACTCAATGGGATGAGAATAAGTAGTGTGAGATTCAGGGAAAGGTAGTTTATGTATTTTTAACTTGCAACAAGCATCACACAAGGAGAATTTATTATTATTAAAATCAAGAGGTAGATTACACTGTTTCAAAACATTTTCAACAACTTCAATAGCAGGATGTCCTTTGATGCCAAACACACACATTTGATCCTTTTTGAAACATAGACAGATTAACTACAGGTTGATTGACCATCAACTTATTTTTGACAGCAGCCTTACTGAAAACACAAGAAGAACTAGCTATTTGTGACTTCACCTGATTTTGAGTGGTTCTGAGTTCAAATTGATAAAGACCATCTTTAAGCTTCCCTTGAAGTAGAGGTGCCCCCGTAGCTTGATCCTTAACAACACAAAAAGATGGATGAAACTCAAAGAAGACAGAATTGTCTTATGCAAATTGAGACACACTCATGAGATTTTTAGTAATAGAGGGAACAAGTAGCAGATTTCTGAGTTGGAACACAGACTCACTATGAGGGGATTTAAATTCAGAATTACCAATGTGTGTTATGGACAGACCTGTTCCATTTCCCATGTGGAGCTTGCTTGAACCTTGATACTCAGAAATACTGTTGAGATTTGACATGTCATAAGTGACATGATTTGTTGCTCCAGAATCTGGGAACCAGTTCAATGTTTCAGAATTGACAGAGTTGTTGTCTTGGCTCTGAGAGGCTATCATGGCAGAGGGATTAAATCCTCTATTGTTGTTGTTGTACTGCTTATGACCTTGATTTTGGTTTGAGGTGTTAGGAACAAAATTCAGATCACCTCTGTAGTAGCATTTTTCAGCTGTGTGATTAGTATAGTGACAAATTTGACAAGCAATTGTTATARGTATTTCTACCTCTTCCTCTTCCTCTGCCTTGCCTTCCTRTTCCTCTAGAATAATTTCCTCTCCCTCTGTTACTTTGATAAGAAGTGAAATTCTCTCTTCTATTACCTTGAGCAGCCAAATTAGCAAMTACTGTACTGCTCTCTTCCACTATAGAGGGATTAGCAGTTTTAATTCTGTTCTCAAAGCTCAAAAGAAGTGCACTCACTTGATTTACTGAAAAGAGCTCAGGCCTAGAGGTTACTGTCACAACTACTGAATCATACTCACTACCAAGACCTAGGKGTGTCAATCGTKTCGTGTTTCGTGTTCGCGGGTCGTGTTGAGACACAGGTATAACACGGTTGACACGAAYACGAACACGACAYGAATAATTATTYGTRTCAAAATACACGACACGAACACGAACCTGTTTATTACACGGGTAACCCGACACGACACGAAAAACCTATATAAGAAAAAAAATCCAATAGCTACTTGATAAGAAAATATTTAAAAAAAAAAAGATAACATGAAAATAATACAATCATTGTCTTCTTTTGTTCGAAAGCAGTGCGAGCACCAAATCAAATTACACACCGAACTAAAAATCARAATTAATCCTTCAAGTGAAAGTCGGGCCATAAATTACAAATCAAACTAGAAAATCAAATGGGTTAAATAGGTCAAATGAGGAATTTGAGATATATTAAAAATTTACAAGAGATAGTTTATTAAATTACTATTATACCATTAAATTTATATGGGTTAAATAGGTCAATCAGGTTGACACGCGGGTCAGCCCGACCTGACCTATTTATTTCGCGTGTTATTCGTGTCCGACACGAATAACACGCGAACCCGCGAAGGGTCATACCTGTACATGCTTAATTCGAGTTCGGTTCGTGTCGGGTTATCGTGTCGTGTCGAAAATTGCCACCCCTACCAAAACCAAATAAAATATGTATGACCTAATCAGACTAAGACACCTTTTGACCAGTAGAGGCTAAAGCATCACAGCACAGCTTGATTTTGTTAAGGTACTCTCTGATAGAAAGGTTACCTTTTTTCACTGTAGAGAGTTGTAACTTATACTACATCTGTCTGGCTAGGGCTTGACTGACATAATTTGTTTCTAGGGCTCTCCACATTTGATGGGAACTATCCAAGGCAACCATAAGGACTAGCAAAATTTCTGACAGAGATGATAAAAGCCATGAAGCAAGTAGCTGATCTTGTCTTTGATAAGCAAGATATTCAGGGTTTATAACAAAAAGATCAGGATTTTCAGTGCTGCTGATGAGTTTCGAAGGAATAGTTACCGAACCATTCAGATAATCCTCAAGACCATATCCCCTCACTGCTATGATGATTTGTTGTTTTCAAATAAAATAATTGGAATCTGAGAATTTTGTAGTGAGAAGTTGGGACTGAGGTTGAATTACTTGTAGATTTGAATTTGAACTAGTAAGGACTATATTTGAGGAGTTTGATGTTGAGGACTCGGCCATATTGAATAAGCATAGGAATAAAAAAGGAAAATTGCTGCAGCAGCATCACAGACAGGTCCCGAAGGCCTGCTCTGATACCATGTGAAAAATCAATAAAATTGCATAAAGGTAAGAACACTTTCCATCCATTAAAGTTGCATTGTATTCTGATATCTATTTACAGAAATGTAGCAGCCTTTATATAGGGCTGCTGAACCAGACCTTTAACCCTAGATCTAGTACACGTGTAGCTACTCCTAGGGATCTCCAAGACTTAGCAGACGAAGGAGTTAAAGATAACAAAATATACTCAGGATATGTCATCCTGTGACAGCACACTATAGCTACAGGACAAAGACACATTTGACTTATTGATCACGTATGCATGAAGCTGCAATGAGGTAAGCATGAAGAGAGTAGAACATCACTACAAAAAAAGTGACCTAAAATAAAATGAGATTGTAACACTTTTTATATTAGGTACTTTTTGTTACACATACTTGTAACACTTTTTATATTATAATATTTATGTAACATTTATGTAACACTTTACAAATATGCAACACTTTTAATTAGGTAACATTTTTTAAGTAACACATTTTTTTTTTAAATTTTTTGTAACATAAAATTGTATCATTAACAACAAACTGACCAACACTTTGATTTAACTGATGAAAGTATCATTTCTATATTTTGGCGGGAAATGAGCCGCCTAATACTTTTTAGCTGCCAATTTTTTTTTTGCCGCCTACTTTTCCCGAAAAAAAGGATTAGGAGAGAACCTATTCAAAAAAGAAAAACAATTTGTTACCTTAGCGTTAAATAATCACCTGAGGTCCCATGGGAAGAAATTCAAGAAAATAGCTTTTGAAGGATTTATTCTTGAAGCTTCATTAATCTGTGTATACTATCCCTATAGTATTTGATCAAATGTTGTCGACTTTTTTTTTTTCTTTCGGGTGGAAATATTATTTCCAGTGCATTATGGCAATATTTAGCATGTAGCATTTAATCCTACTTTTGTTTCGATTTTGAGTGTCGATCTGGAGTTATATACGGAGAAATGTTGCATTATTTTTTTTGGAGTATTCCTTGTTGTTATTTACTTGTGCATTCTAGTTTGCAGCCTGATTTATCATTTGCATTTATGCAAAATTTTGACATTGATTTTTTTATGTTAATTTGATAAATCCTTCTCTAGCCTTACTGGCTTGCTTGGTTGGTCTCTAATGAAGGTATTAACAAACTATCTAAAGATTTATTTTTTTACTTGAGCTAGATTTTGCTCATTATCTTTGTAATTGATGCTCTTTCTATGTTGAGGTATAATTCTCCGCAACGCACTTAATAAAACTCATTCTGGAGCTGTGCAAAAGGTCAGCGACGGATATGTTTCCACATATTATTAATTTTCCTTTTTTTTCCTTTCCTCCAGATTTTCATTGTAATTCAGGATTGGCGTCAATAAATTCCTTTCAGGTCGCGAAGTCCATGTGATTCTGCACATGTTACAGAAGGTGCTGCATTATCGGCGTTTCAGTACTTCGGGAAGGTAAAAAAAAAATCATTTGGATGCTTCATATTTTTGAAATATGCGTTCGCTATTTTTTTATTTTTTTTTGTAAATGAGAAGAAATTGCGCTTTCCACTTTAATTAAGAGCTGAATGATTTTCTTTCTTATGGTGTATACGTTAGGAGTTAGGACCCGAGCAATAATCTTATCAAATTGATGCTACGATACCAAATTTGTTTATAGTCTTCATTGCTTTATCCAGTTATCCACTACCAAAGCACACCAAAGTCCAAACTGGATTATATGTCAGCGGACAAAACCTAGTCCTATCTAGTATCTTATAATTAGGTTTTAGTGTTTTACCTAATTTCGTGAGTGTTTTGAAGTGGGTGATGATAAGATTATTTTTTAAACTAAGAAAAATGTATTTAAGAAGAATTGACGTTCTTTGCTAGTCAACTATAAAAATCCTATTGTTAACCCTAGGGAGGGTGTAACGAGCGAGGCTGCACAAAAGAGGCACCTTTATTCTAAAAGAACCAATTTGGAAAGCACCTTTGTAAGATTGCGACTTATCAAAGCCCCATCCGAGACTTATTACAAGCTGCTGCATACATCTTTCACTATGCTCATTTAAGATACTGCAGCCCCATTTAAATAATAATATCAGATTCTTCGTAATTATTCATGCAAGTAAATTGGGGCAACCTCTTTCTTCAGGTTCCCATTTAACTAATTCGACATGTTTTCTTTTGCTCCAAATTCAAAGATATGGAGAGCAGCTTAATCATCAACGAATCAATAAATAAATGGACATCCATTTAGACAGAAACTTGCTTATTCAGATTATAAAATGAAAATTAGTTACAAGTTACAAACTTAGGGCTTATTACTGAAATCAACTTTTGGGTAACAGTTAGATGGAAGACTATGTAATAAACTAAATCCCGATCCTTTCCTACAGAGTAAACTTTGGGACGAAGTTATGTAGGAAATTTAATAGTGAATATATTAGGACAAAAAACTAGCCACTATTGCCAATACGAAGTATAGAAAATAGCAGATCATCCCTCAATCCAAATGAAGCCTTAATATATCTAAGGAAACCCCAGGAATAGGTTTCCTTTATAAGGATGAAATTGTTAGCTATACTGATGCACCTTCTTGTTCAATTTTAAAACCATATAGGTTGCTGTCCGAAAAAAAAACTAAAAAAGAAAAGACCATATAGGTTATTTGACTCACCTTATGTTGTGATTTTATTTATTTCCATTATCATTTTTTTTGAATCATAGTTCTGCTTCCATATATAATTAGATGTATTCGCTTTTATTCCCGATAAGAATGATCTAGTTTAATGCAAAAAGCTAAAAAAACTGGGAGACTTTGTATGTTTTTTTTTCTTTCTTGGTCAAGTATGGTTATGATTAATTGGGTGTGAATATGTATAAGTGCATTCTATGCTTTGCTCTATTTGGTTTCAGTGTCAGTTTGGGATTAATTTGTAATTATATTTTTGCCTTTCAGATAAATAATTTCATTTCTATTTTCAACTTACGACGTAATTGCAGGTGTACATTTCGATTTTTTCTCAGTCGTTGGTCTCAGTTTTCTTCTTTGTTGCTCCATATATATTCTTGTCTTTTTATGATTATTATTATTGTATAATGTGCTTACATGATTTTTTTTGTATATATTTTGCTCAAATGAGTTTTGATGTGATTATCTACGCTAGAAAATAGTGGAAATGTGTAGAAAAAACTTTATGGGTAGTTTTGTGAAATAAATGAAAGCTGGAATAAGTTTGAGTACTTGTTGCTTCATTTAGTCAAGAAATGTGTTATATAGGTTTGATCGATTATGCCCAAAACAATTCCTAAAACTTAATATTATCTACAAATGAAAAAAAATATTTGAATTCGAAGGTTTTGGAAGGACTAGATTCTCAAAACAGCTGCTAAGAAAAGATGAGGAGGTGGAGGAGCGTGGAGCCTCTGGAAGGACGACGTCGTCCACTGAGGAATTGCCGGAGGAGAAGCCGAGGTCCTATCAGATAATTTGTTAAAATTCTAATGTGGGTATATTTCTTTGGAATTGTGATTGCTGTCTCTTTTGTTTGTTTGAAAAATGGGTTTGTACTTGCTTTCCCTTTTCTGAGTATATGTGTTCTTGAATGATATTCTTATAGTTCTATAATTAGATAACCATTAGAAACAATAAACTGTCACATTATTCATATATTACATGAATTATTTGGTTGAGGAAGATGTTTATGAAGATGTGATGAAATAAATGATATGTGTTGTTCTTATATTGAAAATGATATGTGTTTTTCCATGGACAAATTCGAATAAACTGGCCTCTCTCTCTCTCTCTCTTGTTAGTTGTGCCTCGGATTTTTGTGGATTTGATTCTAATATAGTTATAAATTTCTATATAGAAGTTTCAGTTTTTTGAATTGGCTGATTCAAAAAATAAACACACACACACACACATATATATACAACACTTATTGCAGTATGTATAATTGTCCAATACCTCCTTAGGTTTACGACTGCCAATTTGATTTTATGTTAGCAGTATGAGTTTGTTTTTTCTAGAAGAGTTAAATTTCATTTTTTTCTTTTCCAGTTTGGGTTTTGATTTTGTATCAAATTAGTAAGCTAACTTTATCTGGTATACTGAACATAGTAGTATTTGGGATATACATTCAAGATTCTTTCAATGGACAATGATTTTGGAGTTTGAACAGAATCTCAAAGTTGCATCAATCAGTTAAAAGAGGAAATAAATATTGCTTGAAATTGATGTTCAAATATTTTGACATTTGCAGTTATAGCTATGGTCCTTTTAGATTTAATAAAATCTTTGGGGAAGTAAATAAATTTAATTAAAAAAGTATATGACCTTTTCATGCCTCTAAATGCTAATAGCCAGCTGATAAACTCTTTGTAATAGCTTCGAATTGTTATGATTTACTTGGTGCCTTTTTATATGAATCTTTGGTTTCAAAAATAAAAAAGTGAGAGCATAAAAGATGTTTCTGCGTATGTATGTTTGATGTGTACTTGGATTTTTGCTTGATTATATATTTCTAACAGAGTCGAGCAAGGACGAAGGCAGCTTCTGAAAGTCGCACCGTGACCGTCTTCAGGATTTCAACAAGTATCTTGCTAATATTATTTTATGATAATTAGTAGATTAATATTTGTACCTCTCYTTAATTAAGCAATAAYATWTAGTTTTGTGGCATTGTGAAAATCACGGAGAGCTTGTAGTGCTGCGAAAGTCACTGTCTTGATAGATAGAGTGGCTAACCAATACAAATACATCATTTTCTGCAATAAATGTAAACTTCTGTACATTCTGAATTTTGGACTTTTACTCAGTTTGCCGACTGGCGAAATCAGCATAGAAAGTACTTTGAGAGCATAGTTAAAATGTAGTATAAATGCATAGTAACTGGATTTGGTTTTATGAATTTCCATTAGTAGTAACTGAGTAGGTCCAGCACAACAATTCCAATGGGAAATATTTCTAAAATTACGTATTCCATTTGAGATCATATTTCAGATTCCTGCTCTCCAACTCAATCTTTTTTTATTTTATTATTATTTTTTAATTTTGTGATTATGGATAATGAAGTTCAAAAAACAGAACAACCATCAGATTCAATTGCTCGGAAACAAAAAAACGGTTCCCTTTTTTGGCTGTTTGTTGCKGCCGATAAGACTGATTATATTTTGATGTTTATTGGAAGCATTGGAGCTTGCTTACAAGGCACTGCACTTCCTGTATTCTTTGTCTTGTTTGGTCGTATGATCAATTCTTTAGGAAACCTTTCGTCCAGTCCTCATAGATTTTCTTCCAAGGTCTCTCAGGTACATTATATTTATTTATTTATTATTTTATTTTTTTAATGATCTAAGATTCTTATGTTTTTTCTTTTGTTTTTATCTTTCTGATCAATGCAGTATGCTCTCTACTTAGTTTATCTTGGATTAGTTGTTTGGTTGTCAACATGGACAGGTATTTTTTTTAATGTTTATTATTTATTTATTTAATTTTTATTAATCAGTACAGTTTTTTATTAATGTAAACTCCAGGAGTTGCATGTTGGACTCAGATCGGAGAAAGGCAAATGGCTCGGCTACGACTTAAGACAAGATTTGATGCAGTGGATGGAGGACGCGGGAATTCTACCTTCTGCTCACATGTACAACAGCTTAATGTCTTATGCTCAAACGAGTGGCGGAGCTGAAAATGATGCAGTCATTAGATAATAGATAGGTAAGTTTGGCAAAGGATCTTTTTTTTGTGTGTGTGTGTGTGTAAGAATTTAATTCACGAAGTCTTCTTCAATGTTAACTATGTTCCCAATATTTCTAACAACAACAGATATTCTGTTTTTTTAAATAATAATAATAATTTATTGTTATTTTGTTAAGGTATAATTACAAATACTACCTTTAGGTTTGGCTTTAACAAAAAAACAAAAAACCCAGTTATCGTTCAAAATTATAAATACCTCATTGACATATAACTTATGTTTCTATTTCACAAATTGCACTTCACTGAAGGAAAAATTTGCAAAACTAACACAAACCTCAAGGGTTTAGTTTGCAATTTCAAAAGATAACTGGGTTTTCTTATAGTTATTCCATTTTTTTCCAGTTGTAATTAGAAAATGACGCGGGGAAACCCAAAGCGATGTATAACACGGTTGTGCAGTCTTAGAGGTAGTAGTGTGATAAAAATGCAAGTAGTATCACTCTGTACTTAAACCACATAGTGCACACAGTTCATTTCTTATGATTTTGCTCAATGTTACATATTCCACCCATATAAAACTCACAACGATCATTGGGGTCTTAACTTCTGAAATCATACTTGAAAAATGAAGTTCAATCAACATTCTACTTAGAATATGGTGGCTTATGTGTTAAAGTGCAATTCTTTAATGCTAGTTTATTAGATTATGATTTGTTTGATTGCCAAAATTGTGAAACATACTGACACTCTGGAGAAAACTATTTGTTGTAGTTTAGAAGAAAGGTTATTTTTTTCATGGCATATTTGTTGTATTTTAGAAGATAATTACTATCTCAAAGTATTCTTATATGCCTTTGCTGTGGATATTAGTATGAATTCTTTATTGTTAAGTATTAAGGATGGCTGTGGCTGTAAATTTATGACTATGATGACTATGATGTTGTAAATTTATGGTTTTAAGGTGATTTTTCCTTATTTTCGGAGCATTGTGAGATGATTTTGGTTAAACTCCCATTACCTTTGTATATGATATTTATGATATATGGCCGCTCATTTTTTTTAATCTCATTTGGGTGATGGTGTGGGATATTTATTTTTCGTATTTGTACGTCTTCTTGAATGCTTATCAGTTGATCATCATTTTGAATTTTGCTCGTTCTGCTGAAGTTTTGGTGTTTGTCTATGTGGATTATTATTTGTTTTGCGGTTCTCATTTATTTAGTTGTGTATCTGTAGTCCAATAAGTTTACAACTGGGTTTTGTATTGCTGAAATTACATTAAGAGGGTATTTGATTGTTAAAAATAAGTAAATTATGTGTTCAAGTTGATGAAGACGGAGATGGTGAAGCAAACGAGGATGGTGACCTTTATGAGAACTTAGAGAATTGAGTGCAAAGGAGAAAAATATGATAACTAGTTCTAGTTGTGTTTATTCAACTTAATGTAATTATTGACTTTTAGATATTGTGCTATTTGTTCATTGTGAATTTTTTTTGGTCCAATTTGTTGTAAATATTTTAGTATCATATTCATGTATTTGTTTATCATTAGTTTTGAGTTAATTTTATAATTGGATGTTTATACATGCTCATTACTATTTTATAAATAAATAGTTAGTAATGGAGAAAAAGTGATAATTGAAAACAAAAATGAAAAAAAAAAATTGCTTGTTTAGTTTAAAAGTGTTACAGAATCTTTAATGAATATAGTGATGCGATTACATATCATTATTGATAGATTTAAAGTTATACGATTGATGGATAAAATGTTACCATAAGTTGAAAATTACTACATAGAAAATGATACATTTTGTAGAAAAGTGTTACTCAAAAATTATATGTAACACTTATAAAATGCTTACTACATAGAAAGTGATACATTTTGTATAAAAAGTACCCAAAAAATTATACGTAACACTTATAAAATGCTTATTACATAGAAAGTGATACATTTTGTAAAAAGTGTTACCCAAAAATTATATGTAACACTTATAAAATGCTACTTAGTAGTGTTACACTTACAATTGAAAATTTAAATGTAACACTTGATTAAAGTGATACTAAAGGCCATAAAAGTGTTAGTTAAAATTTAAGGTAGTACGGGCAACTGTAGCACCAATCAAAATGTTACCTATTATCAATAGTAACACTTTTTGTCTATTAAATAACACTTTTTTGGTTTAAATAAAGTCACTTTTTTTGTAGTGCATGTATTTCAACATTGATGGTGTTATGATTCTTACTATGGTAAACGGGCTTTGCAGAGCCCGACAAACACTCGCGGCCCACGATTTGCTCGAGCTTTTGGAAGAAAGTCGCTGCAAACCGAACGGTTATGCATATTGCGCTCTAATCGATGGTTTACGCAAGGATAAAATGATTAATGATGCTTTGGAGCTCATATTTAAAATGATTGACAAGGGCTTTTCGCCTACCGTTGCCACATGTACTTCGATAGTTCAGGAGTTATGCGATGCTGGCAGATGGCATGATGTTAAAGACATATTAAACGAAATGTCGGATCACAAAATACCTTTAAATGTGATAACTTTTAATGCGTTGATGGATGCTTGTTGCAAGAAAGGAAAAGTTAAAGAGGCTGAGTATGTTGTCGAAATCATGATAAGATTAAATGTTTGTCCAGATATCGCCACGTACGACGGGCTGATACATGGATATAGTTTGCTAGGGCAAATGGATAAAACAAAAGAAATATTCGACTCTATAGCAAAAAACGGCTTTAAACATAYTGTCTTTAGCTATGGTGGTTTGATAAACGGATATTGCAAGAACGAAAAAGTCGATGAARCTTTGCATCTTTTTCTTGAACTTCCTAGTAAAGGTTTAGAGCATACGACGGTTATTTATAACACGATGATGCATGGATTATTACAAGTAGGTCGATTCGATGATGCTTGGAAGCTTTTCAGAGACATGGAAATTCGGAAAATAGATCCTAGTTTACGTACTTTAATATCTTGTTAGATGGGTTGTGCAGGGCTCGGCGGATTAATGAAGCATTTTCGTTTGTTCGTGCGATGGAAGAAAAAGGTGTTAGTCCTAATGTAATCACGTATGGTACTTTAATTGATGGGTTGTGCAAGAATGGCCGTGTTGAGATTGCGAGGAATGTTTTGAATTTACTGCCTTCAAAAGGGTTGCAACCTAACGTTCGCATATATACTATGTTTATTGGATCGCTTTGTGAAGTAGGGTTTATGGAGGAGGCGAAGAGTTTGGTTATGGAAATGGAGAAAAGTGGTTGAGCGCCCGATACTGTGATGTTGCAATCATTTGCCCAAATAAACTCCAAACTGGAGAAGTTACCAATTGAAGCTGGGAGGATACCCTGAAGTGGATTTCCTGAAATATATAATTCCTCCAAAAAGCGACAATTAGTTAATGAAGAGAGAAAGCTCAATTCTTGATTCGGGAATTCTGCAGCTGTCAAGTTATTATCGTAAAATTAGAAGGTCTATGGTTTTCAAAATAAGGATCAGATTTACGATGTTGTTAATCAATGTTAACAACACTGGTTAACAACATCGACTAAAATAACACAAAGTTATGCAGCG
>BMAC01000933.1:271770-286405 GCA_014905375.1 Phtheirospermum japonicum
TATTAGGTCGATGCCGACGCTCTTATTAGGTCGATGCCGATGCTTTCTTAAGGTCGATGGTTGTTCAATTCCGACGCTCATTATCGTGCCCTCATTAGGTCGATGCCGACGCTTTCTTAAGGTCGATGGTTGTTTAATTCCGACGCTTTTCTGTCATGTCATAGGTCGATGCCGACGCTTCTATCAGGTCGATGATTGTCTCATACCGACGCTCCTAGTAGGTCGATGCCGGCGCTTCTATTAGGTCGATGACTGTTTCATTCCGACGCTCCTATTAGGTCGATGCCGGATGCTTCCTATTAGGTCGATGCCGACGCTTTCTTAAGGTCGATGGTTGTTCAATTCCGACGCTCTTATTAGGTCGATGCCGACGCTTTTCTTAAGGTCGATGGTTGTTCAATTCCGACGCTTCCTATTAGGTCGATGCTGACGCTTTCTTAAGGTCGATGGTTTTTCAATTCCGACGCTCCCTATTAGGTCTAACACTTGTGCTTTGATAGCGGTCCTGGGCTCATACACCACATCATACTCGCTGAGCTCTACTGCCCACTTCACCAAACGCCCAGACACACTCGGATTGCCCAAGACTTGTTTCAAAGCCAGGTTAGTGCGCACTTTCACTCTGTGGCTCAGAAAATAAGGTCGCAACTTTCTTGCTGTGGTAACCAGCGCGAAACCTCCTTTCTCGAGCTCGGTATACTTCAACTCCGCACCCCGCAACATCCTGCTAATGTAGTAGATGGGTTTTTGAGCGCCATCCTCCTCTCTTATCAGCACCGAACTCACGGCGACCTCGCCCACCGATACATATAAAATCAGCTCTTCTCCCGGCATGGGTTTGGTCAGCAGCGGTATTTCGGCTAAATACCTTTTCAGCTCCTCAAAAGCATTTACTGCTTCTTTCGTCCACTCAAACTGAGACCCATTTCGAAGCGCCCTGAAAAAAGGGACACCTCGCTCCGCCGACCTGGAAATAAATCGGCTAAGACCTGCCATCCGACCAGTTAATATCTGGACCTCTCGCACGGTACGGGGATGAGGCATCTCCATAACAGCTCGCACCTTCTCGGGATTGACCTCGATCCCCCGCTCAGTTACCATGTACCCCAAAAACTTCCCCAATCTCACACCGAATGCACACTTCTTCGGATTGAGCTTCATCCCATACTGCCGCAAAATGAGAAATGTCTTCCTCAGGTCGTCCACATGTGTCTCAGCTCGCCTGCTCTTAACCAGCATGTCATCCACATAGACCTCCATGGTAGACCCCAACAGGTCTTTAAACATACGATCCACTARCCTTTGGTAGGTCGCCCCCGCATTCTTCAATCCAAAAGGCATGGATACAAAACAGTAAGTACCGGTGGAAGTGACGAAGCTCACTTTAGGCTGATCTTCTTTGGCAAGAGGTATCTGATGGTACCCCTGTGAAGCATCCATCATGCTCAACAGCTCGCATCCAGAGGTAGAGTCCACCAATTGATCAATCCTCGGCAAAGGATAATGATCTTTAGGACAGGCCTTGTTCAAATCTCGAAAATCTATGCACATCCTCCACTTCTGCTCCAACTTTGGCACCATTACAACATTGGACAAGTACTCAGGGAACTGAATCTCCCTGATATGTCCAGCCTTYAAAAGCTTCTGTACTTCCTCCTCAATGATCTTATCGAGCTCGGGCCCRAAATGYCTCCTCTTCTRTTTTATAGGTCTRGCTTCTGGGTCCGCATTCAAATGATGTTGCGCGACCTCTGGTGAGACCCCAGTCAACTCCTTCTCCCCAAAAGCAAATACATCCCGAAATTCTCTCAGCAAGCTAACCATCTCTTCTTTTAATGAGTTAGATAGCAAGGTACCTATCCTCGTAACATACTCTGGCCGGTCCTCTTCTAAGGAGATTTCCATCAATTCTTCATTCGGCCGGAGAGAGGTCTCTTGTTCCTTCACCTTCTTCGCGCTAAGTATCCCCTCCGGTCGATCATCACCTCTCTCTCGTTTATTCTCCGTCAATCCCCTTCTGACCGTCATTTGGTAACAAGACCTCGCGACCTGTTGTTCAGCGATGACCTCCCCTACTTTGTCACCCACCGGATACTTTATGCTCATGTGATAGGTCGACGTTACAGCCTGAAACGCATTAAGGGCAGGTCGCCCTAATATCACATTGTAGGCCGACCTCCCGCGGATGATCAGAAACTTCAAATTTTTCTTCACTCGGCCTGTACCCTTGCCCAACACTATTTCCAATGTCATCTCTCCTTCCGTATTCACCTGTGCTCCGTTAAACGCATAGATGGGTGTATTCACGGATCGCACCCTCTTGTCCACCTCCATCTGATCAAGGCAATCTGTATAGATAATGTTTACCGAACTCCCATTATCTACAAAGATTCTACTAACTTCATAGCCCGCTACTTCTGCTTCAATCACCAGCGCATCATTATGATCTTCTTGTAGGCCTCGCCTCTCATTGGGGCCAAAAGAGATGACTGGCCCCACAACCTGTGGCTGCCTACTGATGCTTGCGACCTCCCAGGTTCTATTGCGAGCTGATTTTGAGTGCTTCTTGCGCGCATTGTTAGAATCGCCATCCGTTGGGCCCCCTGAAATCATATTTATCCTCCCCTTATTTCCTCGGGGCCCTCCGAACTCCTGGTTTCTCTGACGCCCCTGTCTCGCGACCCGAGCAGGAGGTGGGCCTCCCGGTGGGGGGGGAGGCAACATCCTCCTCTGCTCGCCCGGCTCCTTCTCCTTATAAATTACTTCCTTTAAATGCCCATCTCTTATGAGTCTCTCTATCTCCTCCTTGAGATGTCGGCATTTCTCCGTGAAATGCCCATAATTATTATGGAAACGGCAAAATGAGACAGTTTTAGGATGCGTTGGGACGGGCGTGCGATCCTCTGGCCATTGTATTAAATCAGGTACCGAGCGTTCCATGATACCAAATACCTTAGCCTGTGGTATAGCTAGTGGTGTAAAATCCTCCTCCCTCCAGACTTTCATATTCAGCTCTTGGCTCGCACTGACCCCGGCATTCGAGGCCAAGAGCCCGCGCATGCCTCTTCTATGCTCCCTCCTCGGTTCTCTCTCAGGCGCTTTCTCCCTTGTGCTCACGACCTCCCTACCGAAACGCAGTCGGTGCTCTTCCTCTTCCTCTTCTACTTGCACGTACTTATGACACCTCGCGAGAACTTCATCGTACGTGCGAGCTTCTTTCTTTACCAACGACCTCCGCAAATCTTCCCTCCTCAAACCTTGATGCAAAGCCCCAGCTTTCATCTCATCCGTAGCGGTAGGAACCTCCAAGGTAGCATTGGTAAATCTATTAACATACTGTTTCAGCGTCTCGTCAGGTCGCTGCACCATTGTGAAGAGCGACTGGGCTGTCTTCGCACTCTGCCTGACGCTGGAGAACTGTTTCAGGAAGGCAGCTCGTAACACCTGATAACTTGTAATTTTGCCATTTGGGAGTTGGAAAAACCAATTCTGTGCAATCCCCCTCAGGGTGGATACAAAGGCCCGACACGCCACAGCCCCCGTGTAGTTATGCGTCATCCTCGCGTTTTCAAACAGCTGCAAGTGGGCGACTGGATCAGTCGTTCCTCGGTATTGAAAATCTAACTCTTTGTAATTTCGAGGCATCGGTGCGTGCATCAACTCTTCTGAAAAGGGGTGCTCTTCCTCCCCTTCCAGGCTTTCTCCATCCATTCGCTTCTGCAACTTCAGCATGGCTTCTTGCAAATCTCGGAAGGCCTTAGTGTGTGGCCCCACCTCACTCTCCTCTTTCTTCCCCTTATAACCTCTGTCACCTTTCCGCGACCTCCACCTAGAGTCACCACTCGAATCAGAGGTAGGGGTATTGCTCTCACTATCGCCCTTATGATGCTTGCGACCTCTACCCTTGTAACGATCTCGCCTCAGTTTTATTCCCCTCCGTGTGTGAACACGAGAATCCACGGAGGAGGAAGAACTAGAGACATCTCCTTTCTTTCTCTTGCCGAGCTCCTTCTTCTTCTTTCCTTCTCCAACCGTTGACTCGCCCTCTTTGTCAACATTTAGCTTCTCACTCTTATCTTTCCCCCTGCTCAGCTTGCCCGCCAAATACTTACGCAACTCCTCCTGTTTTTCGACAGGTACGAAATCCATAAGCCCTTCCAAGAATCCTTTCTTGCCCTGATCGGGCACCTCCTTTGGCGGATTTCCTCCTTCTGTTGCCTCGTGGATTGATTTTTGTGGTTCTATCCCAGGCGTCTGCTTCTCCACCTCTTCCACCAGCCCCTTCCCAACTTGCTTTTTAGGAGAAGGTGGAGGTGTGTTGCCCGCGCTTCGAATCAGAGGACCTACGCGAGGGTACTCCTGCTCATTCCCCGGGACATCCTTCTCGCCAAGATGTAGGAATCTATTCTTTTTCTTTTTATTGTTGGATCCGGACGCGTAATCCAGAATATGTTTGATTTGTGCAGTTTCTCACGCCTTTCGCTCAAAAACTCGATGTCTCTCTTTCCCACAGACGGCGCCAATTTGATAAGTCCAAAAAGTTGAACTACCAAATAAAGGGGGTACTAACCTCAAAAATAGAGATCAGTGACCTAGAAAACCTCCATAAGTCCAAAAAGTTGAACTACCAAATAAAGGGGGTACTAACCTCAAAAGTAGAGACCAGTGGCCTAAAAAGCCTCCAAATGCGACACAGCGACCTCCAAAGAATCCGCAATCTTCACAGCGACCTCGTTTTCCTGCAAAACAGCGCCTAGAACGGGCCGGATTTCGAGCCCGTTAAGGCCCTCCGACGCTTAAGTTAATAAGCGAAAAACACACTTCTTCTCTCTCAATAATATCGGTGCACTCAAATTAAAATGCGTAAAACAAGCATTAACCCTCAAGAAAGAAGCCAAAGGCTCCTTTTATAGGGGCAGGAGAAGAATCCCAACATYTAGGGTTACCTTTCATGATAAGAATTTCATTTATACCGGGATTCTCACAATCGTCTCTCAACGTGGACTCCTCATTTATGGCAAGTTCCCATAAACAACAAACTTCTCCATAGATATCCCAATTAAGCCGGGGCATACAGCCCACCAGGCCCATAATGATTCACACGTATTAGATCCACAAATCGGGCTCAAGTACCCAGCCCAAATTACAAGAGGTCGCGACCCTRTATGAAAAGCCATCCCCATACTACAGGTCGCTACTCTTCACAAAACCATACACTCGAATTATCACAGCTCGCTCACCTCCCAGGAGTACACCCTCCCTAGGAAATGAGGTCGCCTTCCACGAATAGCCACGTTCACCACATAGTTTCACGCATGTTTATTTTGGTCCGTATCACTTGTGGTAAATAGTCAGAAACTAGTAATGCTACCGGTGCTCTAGTTGGATGGAGCAGTTCTCATTAATCTCGAAACACCCGATGCTATCTGAAGATCCACGATTGGAGCATCAGAATGGAGGTATTTTTTTAATTTAATTTTTTTTTACAGTATTATTTTTATTCTTGTATATATTATTTTTTTATTAATTTATAGCTATTATTATTTTAATAATTTATTATGTTATTATTTATTTTTCATTTTTTCCTTCTTGGGATGAAATCTGTATGCAAAATTGCGGACTTCTAGAAATTTTTTTTACTTTAAGCGTCGCTGCTATAAGAGGCGGTTCATGACCGCCTCCAAAAATTGTTTTGAACCGCCTCTAATCGCTTTTTTGCACTTAGTAATTATGGATGTTTTCAAAATTAGTTCCACGCAAATTAAATTAATCAATTTCAGTCCCTCAATTTTTTTTTGGGCCAATTTAAGGACAATCTTTTCCAAAAAAATTCAATTTCACCGGAATTAGGTTAAAATTTGAGGGTTCCGATTATTTTTCTTAAATTTAATTATAAAAAAAATAAAATAAAAATAAAAAAATTAATAAAATCTATTTGGTTAATTAAATTTGAAAAATGCACATAAAGTATTATAAAATGATTTATAATAAGATAAATATATATTAAGATTTATAAAGTAAAAAGAAAACAAAAAAAAAATCCAAAATATCATAAAATAATAAAACAAATCTGAATTAAAGTTAGTTCCCAAACAATAAATCTGAAAAGTGGATTTTTTTTAAAGATTAAATTACATAAAAATGAAATGTGTGATAAATTAATAAACTTGGAATGAAGATATGCAGAGCTCTGATTTGGTTTCCAGTTCAAAATTAAATTATATTTCTGATTTGGACCGAGCAGTGTAACTTATTTGACCGACACTCACATGTTTCCGTCCATTATTAAAATAATTTTAAAAAAAATAAAAATAGTGAGCGTAAATGATTTTTACAAAAATAAAAAATAAAAAATCCACTCAAGCCTGCATGGGTCATCTCATCTTAAATTAAATTGTGTCAAAAAAAATAATGGCTTGTACGATAAAAAAATAAATCCTAGGGCCCACACATGTGAAAAAAATAAAATCCTCGGCCCTCTTTGGGTTATCATTGTAGGAATTTTGAATTCGGATAATTCTTAGTATTTTTTATAGGATTTAGAATCCTTTTCTGGATGTCAAAGTATGTTTAAAAAGTGTGTGATAATTTATTATTATTATACTGTATTATTTTTCAAATCTATCTTCTACTATCTAAGTATCTAGTACCCTCTTAAATGGCCGAATGTTTCTTAAAAAAGTGAATTGTCAGATTTAACCCCACAATCTAATAATTTCTAATGGTAAAAAGGACATTGGCCGAAAAGTCACCAGTTTTCTTTCACTGTTCCTCACAACACTTCAGAATCGGTAGGTTCTTCTCAGGAATTTTAATATTTTCGCGTTCTCTGATTCTTCTATCTCTCCTCAAATCATCAGCATAGGGCGTGGTCATCAAACTAATGTGGATACATTATAATTTTCTGCATTCTCTAATTTTCTCTTCTCTAATTACATCTTCCCGGCCGTCTTCAATCGCCATGGATCTGGTCTTCGAACTCCATCGTATTAGTGAAGGTAAGATTTTGGATATCAACTAATCCTTTTTAAATAGATACTGATTTATTTATTTTTCGATGGCTTTATTTTTCTTCGTGTTTTTTTAATGGAGCGACACGAATTTTAGATTTGTTGAAGTAAATTGTTTTTTTTTTTAGTTTTTGATTAATTTGTTGAGTGATACACTATAAACATCACATTTCTGCCCACGATTTTTTGTGTCAAAATAATTGTTAGGAACCTTTCAGTTTTGGTAGGATATGAGGTTTAGAAGACTGATAATAGTTTTAGTCTTCCCGTCCTAATAGTTTTTACTTTTCATGATAGTTTTAACAATTTGTTCTCCAGTTCTATTTTTGTTTTCTTTTGTTTTTTCTAACTTATTTTCTCCGTGTGTTTTTGTTGTTGTTGTTATGGTGCCTATTATTCTATCATAATGTGGTTTTTGTTTTAGATATGGTGCCTAATTTTCTTCCTAACATAATCACATCTCTAACCATAGAATCGCAATAAGTTATATATTCATATCAGTAGTGGATTGATGTGTTMAAAATTATTTTTATTGAAAMTAAAATGCCAAYGCCATTCRAAGAGACAATGAATTCAAATTACTAGAGACCATCTTCTAATCCCAACAACCCGTTTCTCCATGCTTTTTAATCGATAAATTCTTTCGACTTAATTATTTGCCAATCCTACCTTGAGTACCACAAAATTTTGCCGGTAAAGGTTTATGTTTTTCTTTTTTAAGCATATAATATTTGATCTCATTTATTGCAATGTGCGTTCAAGTTCTTGCTCCCCACTTTAGTTATTAGTTATTTATTTTTCCAGATTTATGAAGATTAATAAACCATATATTTTTGGTGTGCCCTAATGGAGGCTTTTGGACACATACGAGGATATTATGTTATGTGCTCGATGCAATTGTGAATATCAGGTATAATATTTTCACTTTTTGTTAAAATATATTTTGCAATGTGAGRTTGTAATTATTTATSGTGAATGTTTCTCATTYTKCATTTCTGAAATGTTATATCAAGTYTTCAGGRGTTATATTATAATTGTGTAGGTATTCAAATCATWCCATATGTTAATCGTTCASTTCTTGAGAACTTCTATATTGGACATTGAATTTATGTATTAAAGATATTGTGTTTGACCCCGAAAAACAAGAAATAGACTATGACCAAATCATGTCCCAGTTAAATCACATCAAGTCACTTCTGAAAAGAATTAGTTAGATGAACTATTTTGGAATTTAAATAAATTGATACCATTCTTTGTAGATGTAGCAGACTAACAATGGGACAAAGGATTAGTTATGGAAGTAAGTTCTCTATCCAACAATAGCTTAAAGCCAATTGAGTTCTTTAGATTTATCCTCTTTGTAGATTGGTTTTACATGGAGAGCCAATTTTTATTTCTGAATAATCTTTGTTTTCGTAATAAGATGCAGTGCGTTCACTCTTAGGTAATTCTCCAATTTTCAAATTGTTCTTGTATATCATTCATGCAAGGAATTGGTGATTTATACCTACCCTAAAGTGTGTGTATCTATGAAAGTTTCTTGAGATTTTTGGATTGCCTAAAATATCCCTATAGCCTATGAGTGTTAATGTGCAAATCTTAATATAATCAAACTGTAATCACACAACTTCATGACACAGTGCGTGATAGAAGACGTTACGGTTTGTCATTACAGCTAAGAAAACTGATTTCTTGTGGCTACTTACAAAATTCTAAATTTCTGGAGTCTATACACTTTCATGATGATGTTTCTTCAAATCTCGGGATCCTGAAATTCCATGTCACTTTCTAAGGGGGTGAAAGAAGCCATGAAGGTATTTCTCATAACCTAAGGTGAGGAATTTAAAGTCATTTAGGCTAACAAGTTAGTTAAAAAATCAGGAATCACGTTTTTTTTAATTGGAATCTTATCTTGTTGGAATGTTGATATAAGGACATCCGACCGAGCCAATTGGAGTAACCTTATGTATTTCTTATCTTACTAAATTATGAGAGATGACTCTTCTTTATCACATGAGCAACAAGGTACACCGTCTTCTATATGGAACTTCATATATGATTTTAGTAACTAAATACCTTGCTTATACTTAGTACTTTCTTTTTGTCACTTTTATTAGTTTTTGTCGGAATAATTCTTCAAGTTATATATCTGCGACATTCCAACATAAAAAGGAAGACATTGATAAAGATAATTTTAGGATTATTCTTGCRGATTGTAAATTCTCTTGATGCCTTTTGATTCTCAATTAAGAGAACAAGCACACAATATAAAGATCATGAGTTTCTAAGACTTAGTTAACAATTTTGCTCTTTAGTTCATGGACAATTTTGATATAAGGATAAGTTGCCCATGCTTTGTCCGCTGGATACATACTTGAACTTCCAAGGAATTTGAAACTGCTAATAAAAAGGCTACTGCTTCTTAGTTCTTATCCTGCTCTTGAGATTGGGTTAATGGTGTGCATAGGTTTTCAATTTCTTCCCCCTCCCCCGCCCAAAAAAAAAAACAAAAAACCCCAACCTAAATCACTAAAATAATTAAGGGGAAATTATAATCTGGTATTTGTTTAATTTTATTTTAATTATTTGGTAAATAATCTAAATGAAATATATAACTCGACATTTTTTGCATTTAGCATTGACGTAAAAGTCAGTAGTTACCATTTATATTGAAGTTTCAAATTAGAACATTTTCCATCTTTTTGGGGGCAATGCAATGCAATTTTTTTATTTTTTTAAAGTAGCCTTTAACATAAAGGACTTGACAAGCCAGGGGGTAGATTGGTGGGCTGAGAGAACTTATAATATAACATAAATTTTTTCATGAATGCTCTTTATTTTAAAATAATGAAATTCGCCTTTGATGATTTGTAGCTGTGCTGATGGTTGGAGTGGCGAGACTCAGATTGTAACCATTTTGAATTTGTTATTTCATGTGTCGAGGTAAAAAACAAAAGGCCAATAATCTTTGATAAAGCACTATAAAACGATCAATATCTCCTACGTACTTTTTGATAACTAAAAAGAAAAATCTTGGTTGAAGGTATGTATGACAAAATTTATAACATGGTTCTTGGTTTTCAAATCCATATATTTATTCTCAGCTTTTTATCATTCCCAAGACTGTTATAAGCTAATTCAAGGATTATAACATGTCTTATTAGTTTTGTGTAATATATAGTGTCGGCATTAATCCTTGTGATAAGGCAGGAGACCTGAATCTCCCAGGTAGTTTTATAAATACATAACTATCAAAGGAACTCCAAATCTTATTTTACCCTAGAAAGAAAAAAGAATTTCAAACAAATATAGAAAAACTAGAAATATTTACTTTGTGTCACTCTGTTTTCTTCGTATCTTATTGTTAATTAATTTTTTTACCAATTTGATAAAATGATCCAAACTATATAGCAGACAATCAATTTATCACATAAGGAAACTGATAAGATGGATTTCCCTTTGTTGGCCATTTGGTTAATTTGGGATGTGGCTTTTATTTTGAAATGCTACTTTGTTCCATTATTATTCAATGATTATACTCTATGCACAAATATATTTTGTGAACTTTTTCTTTCTGCGTTTGTATTTTGTTATTTTTGTATAATATGTAAAAAACTAATCAAAATGTTCACACATTTTAAGTTTTAATTCTTACATGGAAAGTTAAAGAGAGGTTTATTTGACAATAGATAATTTAGAAGAGTAAGATAATTGTAAATAATGAAGCCTACTGTGTTTACAAACAATTTACGGCAAAAGAAAGAAAAGAAAACATTGATAATACGTCACTTTTCCCATCAACTTACACTTTTTGCAGGATAACAAAGGCGTTGAAGTATTTCAAGGTGAAAATGGATGTTGTGTTGGTGGCTTTATATAGGGTGTTGGGAAGGGATGTGAATACAGATGTTGCTTTTGAAATTGAGAGATCTGAAGGTCGAGTATGACTACCCCATGTTATTAGTGTTGATAACTTTCTCAAAACATATCTGTATTAACCAATATCGATCTCTCTTTCCCATAATATAGTATGTTTTCATCATCTGCTAACCATGCAATTAACTTCGTACTTTTCATTTTCATAGATTTATTTATTATTCATTTTATGAAAAGGTCCATCCCTTATTACTAAAGGAAGCATGTCTCTTTTTCTTATTTTCTTTCTGTAAATAAAAATCTAGATTAAGATGAAAATTTCAATGTGCTAGCTGATGTAATTAAAAATAACTGATGCATAATCAATTGAACAAAAGTGCTTAACTTACAAATAATAATTGAAAAGTTGCTCAGATGAACTTTGCAAACAATCAGTGAGGCATCATTGGAGGTTTTTGGGAAGACAAGAAAAATACTTGAAAAGAATATATCAAAAAAGATGAGATAAGAGGAATATTCTGAAGAAGTCGGTCTAAAAAAAAATTGGACTTCAATGTATAAAAGAAAAAGGAACCTTAGAATCTAATGCATTCTCCTCTATACATGATCTCAACAAAAATAATAAAAATCAATTAGAATTACGAATGTTTATGCAACAAAAATAATAAATATTAATTAGAATTACGAATGTTTATGCAAATGAAGAATAACAAAGCATGCGCCAACAAACATTACATAGTTAAATTATAAAAATAATAGGAGTCTCGTGCAACGCACGTGCATCTTCCTAGTTATCTAAAAAATAAATGATAGTTTACTGTAATATTGTATTTAGTAATATTTAATTATTCGTAAGATATTGTTGTTTGAGTTTGATTTTTGAGTTTTAAAATAACAATTATTCGGTATTTCGAATCCAAAATTCAGGATTTGGGAATTCTAGCCGAACCGACCCTCAGGCCTTTGATTTTGTTTACATTTCAAAATTGAAGTATCTTTGCATTGGTTTACTTATGACATGGTCTACGGGTTGAAGAAGACTGACCCATGGAATAAGTTGCAATGTAATAAATTCGAATAAAACATTATTGATTTCAATGCAGATTTTCATAATGTGTCATCTTTCCGTTCCCTTGTAGGTTTTAATAGAAGGCAAAATTATAAAATTAGTCTTGTAACTAAGAGATAGCAGAAAGGTCCACAAATGCAGCAGTTTGCAAACTAGTCAATATATAACTTGTACTTGACTCTCGATTTTGGTTTTAACATCGGAAATTGGGAATTTCATTAAATTGCGATCAAGTGAGCGGTATGTGTATGTAATTCTCAAAATTTTGTGAAATTATTACCAAAATTGTACTCGAGAATTTTCTTACCTTGTGTTTGTTTCATGCGTCGTTTATCAAATAAAAAATTATGATTTTTCGATTACTTATATATTACTCGAGCATAATATCCATTTTGATACGACATTAAATATTTAGAATGGCATGCACGACAGATTAAGTTGGTTGGATAAAGGAATTGGGCTTTATAAGCCTACGATGGGCTGATATGGTCGTGGTATGGGACATGCTAGAGGTACATAGAGGGTTTATTATGACAACTTAACAAGTGGCGAAAGTTCTAACAGTTATGCTAACTTAGCATAAGGTAAAAATTAATTAATACAAACAAACGTAAGCACCAAAATCTCCAAAATGCCCGTGCAACAAGTTATTTTTATTTTTGGCAACACCTCACATAGAAGTATTGAAAAATCACAGAAACTAGTTAATGGGTGTTAACAACCACAAAGTTTGAGGACAAAAAACTCTGTTTTGTGACATAGTTTTTTGACATCAGGGCCGATCCAATGCAACGAAGACCTCGTCCATCAGCGGTCTTTGTTTTGGATCCGGACTTAGACACTGCAGTGCGATGTTAGCAACAGCATACACTTTCTCACTTGAATATTGGCCCTCTAATCTGGGGTCCATAACCCGCGACACTTGTCTCTTGTTACGCAAATATGGTTTTGCCCAATCTGTTAGATACTGCTCATTACCGACCCTATTTCTGTCAATAGCTCGACGCCCTGATAGCAATTCCAGCACAACAACCCCAAAACCATACACATTGCATTTTGTTGATAAAAAACCTGTTCATAAATACGAATCTCAGTATGCGCTATGACAACATATGAAAAGTATGCATAAGTATTTCGAGTCTAAATTAGAACCTGTGGCGACATATTCAGGTGCAAGATAACCAATTGTACCCATGACTCGAGTTGATACATCAGTCATATCTCTAGCCAAACCAAAGCCAAACAACTTTGCGTTATATTCCTGTATCCCAGTATTGAAAAAAGCGCATAACAAAACTTGAATTCCGAGGTTTTCTATTAGTAAACAATAGAAAGTAACAATGTTAGCAAAACACACACACCCCATCCAAAAGCACGTTGGCAGTCGTGAAATCCCGGTGTATGACCGGTTTGTCCTTGCCGTGCAAGAAAGATAGTGCTCTAGCAGCATCTATAGCCACTTTGATTCTCGTCGCCCAAGAAAGTGTTTGATGCCCTCCTATGTTAGCACAACATCAACATTAATGAAGGGTTTAATTCGGATCCACAACAAGAATCACATTCTTTAAGTCACACCAAATAGCGCATAGTACAAATCCTCCTTCATAAAGACAACAATATCATAAGTCAATATGTGCAATAAACCGTGCAAGAATTTACTTCCAAACAGATGATTTTCCAAGCTTCCATTGGGCATGAACTCATACACCAAAATCATTTTATCTTGCTCGGAGCAATACCCGACAAGTTTAATCAAGTTGGGATGATGAAGTTGACTCGAGTAATGAATTTCCTTCTGCACAAGTTTTTTGGTTGGTCAAACGATCCCCAATTCAAAATTAAGCACAAGGAAATAATTATTAGGGAAATAAAAAACCTACCAACACCTGTTCATGCCCGTGCTTATTTTCTCGATTCCACTCTTTGACAGCGACCGGCATTCCATATCCAGGCTTCGAAGCAATTAGAGTTTGCTCATCAATCCAACCTTTATAAACAGGACTAAATCCTCCTTCCTCCAAAATGAGGTTGCGTCGAAAGTTTTTGGTTGTTATTTTTAGTTCTTTAAATTCTATGGGACGTACATCAAGGTAAGATAAAATGCTGGGACTAGAATGATCTTCTAGACTGATGACCTCGCTGGAAGCTCGAGTGGCTTATCGAGTTTGCAGGGAAAATAAAATGTAAATTGAAGTTGTTAGAGTTGCTTTATTTGATATAGAAGCATAAGCATGGGTTTTGTTGGAGTGAAAGGCAACAAACAAGTAAAAACAAAATTTTTAACAATAATTTTCATTTTATTTTTCTGGGAAATGGTTAACATGCTACTAAAAGTAACAACAGAGTTGTACCAAATACCTATAGTTGGGAAACAAAGTTTCATCAGTCAAAACTGTTATATATTAAAGAAAACTGTAAAAATATCAACATTCTTTAATATTTGAAAGTTTTGAAGGAAAAATCAATTTATAACTCAACACGAACATCGACTATTTTTTATACTTTGCAACATAAATTATTATTATTATTATTATTACAACATTCGATCTCCGGACTTGGAATATTCCAATAATATTCCGAGACAAATGGGTGAATATCCAATAAGACCAAAGTTTTAGTTGCAAAGTTTTTTTTTTTTTTTCTCAATTTTTGAAATTGGAGGTGCAAGTTTATCATGAAC